>JAHUXG010028558.1:0-24344 GCA_020740815.1 Sciurus niger
AGGATGGGTACACGAGGGGGGCATGCTCTAGTCACATCGTTAACTAGCCAATCATTGGAATTCACTGGTTGTTTACTGTATAGCTGGCCGCTTGTGGCTCAGCGTCAGGCGCCATCCTGACCATGCCTAAGGCTGGGGGTCCCGGAAACCCCCACAGATCCCCTTCTTTACTATTAAACTAAGGCTCGGGACCGTGTCTGTCTTAGGCTGAGTGGTCAGCATATGTCCTTACCCGTCATCAGAGCCTGCCGAGCATGCTGCAGCTCCTGTCTTAGGTTGGTACACAGCCACCTCCTTCATTACCCGTCTTTGACTACCGGTCCAGCATCAAGAGCCATACTAATGGGGGGCTGTCGGCCTTTAGGGCGGTCATGGCCTGATGAAAGATAATTTGATCTCTCTATTGGCTAGCTTGTAGATGCATGCCAAAATGAATGAAGAGAAGGAGGCCAAGGCAGAGCAATACCACCATAGCTCCTAAGCTTGCCCACTGTTTGACAAATCTATAGACAGAAGAAAAACCATATGGCCATATTAAATACAGAAACAATATACATCCCAAAGGAGTTACAATATGGGCAACACAAAACCGCTCTCAGGGAATAAACGCATCCCAGTCCCAAAAGTTCTTGCAAGGTATCCACTTGTTCTTATAATGAGTCCATTCTCTGATAGAGTCTCTATGTCTGTAAGGCTGCAGCTGTATCTTCGACCAAGTGATCGTTGTTATGGTTGTGTCAATGCTGCTACTGCAAGGATGTGGTGGCAATGATCACGGCTGTTGCAATGTCAAAACCTCTTCTGTTTCTTGATAATAGCACTGGCAATTCTATATCTGCAACAGAAACTAGGACTGGTAGGAAGATAGAAATGTGCAAATTGCACAGGTGGCAAAAGAACCATTCCAGTATTGTGAGAGATAGCACACGGTTAGTGAACAGTTAAGAGATGTTATTAGAAATGTTGGTTGGTAAAAACATAAAAGGGAGGAAATACACAAGCTGACGTGGGAGGAAAAGCAATATTATAGCTAGGGTCAGCAGAACGAGTTGCTCTACTCTGGGTCTGATTTGTAGCATGATTCCAATGGCAAAGTGCAGAAATTCCTCCTGTTAAGGCAAAGAAAGGCTAGAAATATCCTTGTCACCAAAAACAGCACGACCTGAAAAATCATCAGTAGAATTGACAGGCTTGTAGAGAAATTGGTGAAAAACAAGAAAAGGAAGGATAAGAAATATGTTAGTCAGAAATGAAAAATATGGCCAGGCTAACAATGGTCCATAGGTTCCGGGTTTGCCTTTCCGTCTGAGTTTTTGTTATTGGAGGAAGGCTCAGGCTCGCCATTTCGAGGAGGAGCAGCATCACTTGCATGCTGTAAAACTCTGATTAGCCTTTCTGGAATCCAGACTGGAGTCTGTTGATCCTGTGGGAAAATACAAACAGACCCTCGGACCCAACGAAGGACTGGATCCGGTCCTTTCCAACAACCTGTCAGGATATCTTTCCATTTTGCCCATACTTGAGGAGTATTATGGGGATTATAATGTCGATCAGCTGCAGAATGGCCGTCCCTATCCAGAGTTAAGAAATTTAGAATGAAAAGAGCTAAGTTAAGTTTATCTTTAGGAGACTTGTAGGAGGCTCCTATTCCCCCTTTTTGTTTATTTAGACAATTTTTTAAAGTAAGATGTGCTCTTTCCACAATGCCCTGTCCCTGAGGATTATAGGGGATGCCAGTGACTGGTTGGATGTTAAATGTTTGTAAAAACAACCAAAAGCTTTTGGAAGTATAAGCAGGACCATTATCTGGTTTAATAACTTTAGGTATGCCCCAGCCAGCAAATGCTTGTAGGCAGTGTTGAATGACATCTTTTACTTTTTCTCCAGAATGAGTGGAAGCCATAATGACCCCTGAAGCAGTGTCTACTGACACATGTACATACTTAACAGTACCAAATTCAGAAATATGAGTTACATCCATCTGCCAAATATGACCAGGCAGCAGTCCCCTGGGGTTAACTCCAAAGGATTGTACTGGGATTAAAGGAGCACAATGTTGACAATTTTTTTACTATTTGTCGAGCCATACATTTAGATATAGGAAATTTTCTGCTCAAAGTAGTGGAATTTACATGAAATTTTTCATGAAAGAGTTCTGCTTGTTTCCCCATGGAAAAGACAAAAATTGATTTAGTGGCCATATCTACCAAGTCATTAGCATTGGCCAAAGGTCCTGGTAAATTAGAATGAAGTCTAATATGTCCTACATAGAATAGATGTTTACGCTGTAGGATAAGGTTTTGTAGCGTAGTAAAATAAGAAGCTACCGTGGACATGGAAGAAATATGCGGTACCGTTTCAAGAACCTGTAAAGCGTTAACGATATATAAGCTATCAGATAGAAGATTGAATGGCTGATTATCTGCTAATTTAAAGGCTAATATTACAGCTGCAAGTTCAGTAACCTGTGCGGAGTTGGGTGGAACTATTATGGTGTGAAGTTGTTTGCCGATAAGTACTGCACCTACTCCATTTTTGGAGTCATCAGTAAAAATGGTTACACAGTCTTTAAGAGGCTGGACACTAGTCACTTTTGGAAAAACTATGGGAGTATTTTTACAGAATTGAATCCAGGGATGTTGGGGATAATGGTTATCGAACTGAGCTGAAATGGAACAATATAATACTGACCAATCATCATCATTATTAATTAGCCATTTAATTTGCTGAGTGCTGTTTTTGGTGACAAGGATATTTCTAGCCTTTCTTTGCTTTAACAGGAGGAATTTCTGCACGTCAGCTTGTGTATTTTCTCTTTTTTATGTTTCTACCAACTAACATTTCTAATAACACCTCTTAACTGTTCACTAACCGTATGCTATCTCTCACAATACTGGAATGGATCTTTTGCCACCTGTGCAATTTGCACATTTCCATCTTCCTACCAGTCCTAGTTTCTGTTGCAGATATAGAATTGCCAGTGCTATTATCAAGAAACAGAAGAGGTTTTGACATTGCAACAGCCGTGATCATTGCCACCACAGTCCTTGCAGTAGCAGCATTGGCACAACCATAACAACGATCATTTGGCCGAAAATGCAGCTGTAGCCTCGCAGACCATAGAGACTCTATCAGAGAATGGACTCACTATAAGAACAAGTGGATACCTTGCAAGAACTTTTGGGACTGGGATGCGTTTATTCCCTGAGAGTTGCTTTGTGTTACCCGTATTGTAACTCCATTGGGATGTATATTGTTTCTGTATTTAATATGGCTATATGGTTTTTCTTCTGTTTATAGATTTGTCAAACAGCAGGCAGGCTTAGGAGCTATGGTGGTACTCCTCTGCCTTGGCCTTCTTCTCTTCATTCGTTTTGGCATGCATCTACAAGCTAGCCAATAGAGAGATCAAATTATCTTTCATCAGGCCATGACCGCCCTAAAGGCCGACAGCCCCTCATTAGTATGGCTCTTGATGCTGGACCGGTAGTCAAAGACGGGTAATGAAGGAGGTGGCTGTGTACCGACCTAAGACAGGAGCTGCAGCATGCTCTGCAGGCTCTGATGACGGGTACGGACATATGCTGACCACTCAGCCTAAGACAGACACGGTCCCGAGCCTTAGTTTAATATTAAAGAAGGGGGATCTGTCGGGGTTTCTAGGGCCCCCAGCCTTAGGCATGGTCAACATGGCGCCTGACGCTGAGCCAAAAGCGGCCAGCTATACAGTAAACAACCAGCGAATTCCAATGATTGGCTAGTTAACGATGTGACTAGAGCATGCCCCCCTCGTGTACCCATCCTATGGCTGCAGCTGTCCGCGTTTATCTCGTGTACTCTCCCCTGATTGGTTGAAGTGTATATAAGCCTGGTGGGTGGGAGAGCGAGGGGGCGGAAGAAGAGGAAGAATCGGAAGAATCGGAAGAAGCGACGAAGGCGGAGGTTGAAGCCAAGCTGGAAGCTGGGAGTACGCGGGAGCTGGAAGAAGCTGGGAGAAGGGAAGCTGGAAGTGCGCAGAAGCTAGGGGTAAGAGAAGCGTAGGAGAGGGACTGTGCACAATAAACTTCCAAAGCTTCAGACATCTGTCTTGTCTCTCTCTGCGGCCAGAGGGGACGCGATAACAGAGGAAGTTGGGAATCTACACTCTAGTGGTCTGATGGGACATTTATCCTTACAGGGTCATGAAGAGCATGGGAATCCCTGGATTAAGTCATGGCGTCAACACTGCACACAAAGAGCTTCAGTGTTTTTAGCTAGAAAATAAGGAAAAATGAAAGTACTTCCATGTAGGATTATGAGAATTAGATAAAAATCATACTAAAGATTTTTCGTATAGTAAGAGTTTAATAAACATGAGTAGATTTTGTCCATTTCAGTAGGAATGTTAGGAATCTCATTAAGTACCACAAGGAGAAAACACTTAAAATTCACCTTTAGGCACTTGCCATCTTATTATCTTTGTTTTGTGATAAAGAAAAGTTTAATATGGCCCCTGTATTAAATATTGAAAAGCCTAGTCATCTTTTCCTGTTACAAATAATGTTGAAAGATAACAATATAATGGATAATATTAGGAGGAGCTGTTATCATTCAAAGAAAGAGAGACAATTTGCAGTCTTTCTTAATTTGTAAATGGCCCAGGAAAAATTTGTTTGTTTGTTTGTTTTTGGTAATGGAAATTAAACCCATGGTGCTTAACCATTTATCTATACCCTCAGCCCCTTTTCAGTTTTTATTTTGATACAGGGTCTCACTGAGTTGCTTAGCCTCACTAACTTGCTGAACCTGGCATTGAACTTGCCAACTTCCTGCCTCAGGCTCCTGGGCCACTGGGATTACAGGTATGTGCCACCATGTTAAAATATGTATGTATATATATATGTACACACACACACATATATATACACACATATTTATATAAAACATATATATGTAATCTGAATCATAGCCTCAACCTTTCTTTATCCATGATTGCCATTAACAAACCTGAAGATAATCAGTAATCAGTTTTGGTTTTAAATAACAGATGAGAAAGAAAACATGATAGGTCCACAATGAGAAAGGAAGGAGTGAAACAGAAATTTTTAGGGGAATTCAGTAGAGTATGATAGTTCCCATGTCTAAGGCAATGGAATCTAGCCTATTTGATTCTTGAAGTTTTGAGCTTATAGATTACAGCATTTTAAACTAATCTTTAGTATTTTGCATCTTTCATGAACCTTTAATATGAAACTTCACACAAAAGCTGAAGGGATTGGTCTGTCTGTGTGTGTGGTTTTGTTGTTGTTGTTAATAAGACTTAATTTTTCTTCCCTCTTTGCTGGGCTTTGTTTTGCCATTTCTGCCTACACTGTTAAACTTCCAAACAGGCAACTCATGTAATTATCTCCCTCTGTGTGTGCTTATAGAACTTATTCTAAGTAGATATGTACATATTTGAAATTACAAGTATTTTGTGATTGTTTTACAAAAGTTGGAAGTATAATGAATAGTGTCCCTATCTTGTTTCTTAATATAACTCATGGTATTTCCTCCAAACCTCAACAAGTATAATCTATATTTTTCATTTTATATGTTAAAGAATAATATAATATAGTGAAATTCAACCTTCATAGTATGCTATTCAATGACTTTTAAAAAATATAGAAAATTGTGTCGCTACGATAAGAATCAAAAGTTTTGTCCCACCAAATTCTTCTGTCACTTTGTGGTGAACACTTCTCCATACCCAGCCACTGCTTATGGGATCTATATCCCTGATGGATTGCTTGTTCCTAAAGTGCAAGTAAATGGATCAGACGGTATGTAGCCTCCTTAATCTGGCTTCTTTCAATTAGTATAATTGCTTCGAAGTTTTTGATTGAGGCTGTAATCGACTATTGTTGAATATAATGATTGTTTCCTCCTTTCTATCTTTGAGTAGAATTGAGTTGTGTGAATGGACCATTGTTCATGTATCCATTTACCAGTGGAAAGGCATTTGAATTGTTCTAAGTGTTGGTGAAGATGTGTAAAAACACTTTAGCCTTCACATATGTGTTTTTGTCTGGACATACTCATTTGGTTTGAGCACTCCATCTGATACCCATGTATAATTTTTCACTCCAGTTGGTGTGGGAATTATATTTCTGGTCCATGGTGATATTTTGTAAAAGTTCCACCTGTTCCTTTCAGATGTATTTTTCCCTCAGTCCCAGGTAATTTTCTCTCATCCAAGCATTAGTCAATATTCAGGTGCTGATTTGGGGGAATTTCAGCGGATCTCTGGAGCTTGCTCTGTTTGCAGCTTAGAAAGGAGAGAGCTCCAGAACCTGAATAGGGGAACTGCACTCTGTTAGGAACTCCAGGTCCTAGAATCTCCCCACTGCACCAACACCACCTCTTCATCTTAGAGACCACACGCTTCTCCTGTGTTCCTCTCCCTTCATAGTAGCCTGGATGCTGTATTAGGCAGGGAGCTGGAAAGACTATTTACAAACATATGACTTGGCATGTTTGTTTCTCCCTGCTATGATATCACTGTTCCATGATTTCTATTATCTTACATTTGAAAATCATTATTTTATATTTCTGAATTTTTTTTCTAATTGAAATCAGAAGGTTAAATCTGGTCCATTATACTTAGTCACCTCTGGGAGTAGAAGCAACTTAATTCATGTTCTTAACTTAATTTCTTTAACCTGGATATGCATAATGACTGTAGCCATGCTCCCATCCAGTGACATAAATATCATGACGGTGATGCAAAATTTGTTGTCATACCCATTGCCTTACTTAGAACGATTTGAATTTTATGCTGTAGGTAGCTAGGAATGAGACTTTTCTATTTTTAAAGTAAGATGTATGTATCATTTTAATAAATATTAATAGATTTTTCTCCCAAATTTTAAACTTCCATTTCTATAAGCAAAATGAGAGTACTTTTCCCTGTTTTTTATCAGTAAGAAGCATTGTAATTCTCTTAAAATTTTTCCAGTTTATGGTTATGAAATAATTTCTCCTATGTAACCATTATTTATACGTGACAAAGAATCTTCTTAAGGTTTCTAGTTTTTTCAATTACTTGAGATCTTTAGTAATATTTTGTAAGTTTTAGTGTAGAAGTTTTAAAAATCTTTTCCTACATTTTTCTAGGTTTTTGCAGCTATTGTAAGTGTCTCTTTTTAAAAATGTGTGCTTCTTTGTTTTTGGCATATAGCAAATACAATTATTTTTCAAAAATATTGACCTCGAATCCAATGGCCTTGACAATTTTATTTGTTACAGCTAAGAGTGTATATTTTTTTTCTAGGTTCACTATTATTTTGTCTACTAATAAAGACAATTTTCTTTATACATCTTAAACCATGAGTATGTGTGTTTTTGTATATATCTATTTTTTTCTCTTTTCTGTTTTCTGTCATTCACTGAATAAAGCCTGTGGGAATTTGCTGAATAGAACTGCTGATGGCTGCTAGACTTGTTCCTATCTCAGGGGAAAAGCTGTCAATAGTTCAACCTTAAGTGCCATGTTTGCCAAAAAATTGTTTCTATCAGATAAGAATGTTTCCTTAACTCATTTAAAAAATATAATGATTGTTTGTTAAAATTGTCAAGTGCTTTTTAAATTATTTTTTCTTTTTACAGACTGCATTTTGATTCATTGTACACAAATTGGGTACATCTTTTCATTTCTATGGTTGTGCACAATGTAGATTCATACCATTCATGTAATCATACATGTACATAGGCTAATGATGTCTTCCTCATTCCAACATTTTTTATACCCCTGCCCCCTCCTCTCTCTCATTTTCCTCTATGTAATCTAAAGTTCCCCCATTCTTCTCCCATTTGCCTTCCCCCAACCCCCATTATATATCATCATTCACTTATCAAACAGTTACCCTTTATTTTTTGGAATTGGATTATTTCACTTAGCATGATATTCTACAATTCCATCCTTTTATCTGCAAAAGTTATAATTTTGTTCTTCTTTATGGCAGAATAATATTCCATTGTGCATATATACCACAGTTTCTTTATTCATTCATCTGTTGAAGGGCATCTAGGTTGGTTCCATAATCTAGCTATTGTGAATTGAGCTGCTATAAGTGTTGTTGTGGCTGTGTTACTGTAGTATGTTAATTTTAAGTCCTTTGGGTATAAACTGAGGGGTGGAATAACTGGGTCAAAATGTGGGTCCATTCCAAGTTCTTTGAGGAATCTTCACACTGCTTTCCAGAGTGGTGGTACCAGTTTGCAACTCCACCAGCATAATAAAAGTGTGCCTTTTTCCCCACATCCATGCCAACATCTATTATTGTTTGTGTTCTTGATAATAGCCATTCTAATTAGAGTAAGACAAAATCTTAGAGTTGTTTTAATTTGCATTTCTCTAATTATTAGAGATGTTGAACACTTTTTCATTCATTTATTAATCACCTGTATATCTTCTTCTGTAAAGTGTCTGTCTAATTCTTTGGCCCATTTATTGATTGGCTTCTTTGTATTTTTGGTGTAAAGTTTGGTAACTTCTTTATAAAGTTTGGAGATTAGTGCTCTATCTCAAGTGCTTGTGGAAAAGGTTTTCTCCCACTCTGTAGGCACTCTTTTCACATTATTGATTGTATCCTTCGCAGAGAAAAAGCATTTCAGTTTGAATTCATCCCATTTATTGATTCTTGCTTGGTTTCTTTTGCTTTGGGAGGTTTTTTTTAAGGAAGTCTGATCCTAAGCCAACATGATGAAGATTGGGGCCCATATGTCTATTGAGTTGAGTTTTGTGCAGGGTGAGAGATAGAGGTTTAATTTCATTTTACTGCATATGGATTTTCCAGCACCATTTGTTGAAGAGGCTATCTTTTCTCCATTGTATGTTTCTGACTCCTTTGTCTACTATGAGGCAGCTGTATTTTTGTGGATTTGTCTCTGTGTCTTCTGTTCTGTACTACTGGTTTACCTGTCTATTTTGGTGCCAATACCATGCTGTTTTTGTTACTATTGTTCTGTAAGTATTGGTATTGTGATACCACCTGCTTCACTTTTTCTACTCAGTATTGTTTTGGTGATTCGAGGTCTCTTATTCTTTCAGATAAGGTTCAAAATTGATTTCTCTATTTCTATGAGGAATGATATTAGGATTTGAATTAGAATTGCTTTGAATCTCTATAGCACCTTTGGTAGAATGACTATTTCAACAATATTGATTTTGCATATCCAACAACATGGAAGATCTTTCCATCTTCTAAGGTTTTCTTCAATTTCTTTCTTTAGTGCTGTGTAGTTTTCATTGTAGAGATCTTTCACCTCTTTTGTTAGATTGATTCCCAAGCATTTTTTTGAGGCTATTGTGAATGGAGTAGTTTTCCTAATTTCCCTTTCAGAGGATTCATCACTTATGAATAGAAATACATTACATTTATGCATATTGATTTTATATTCTGCTACTTTTCTGAATTTATTTATTGTCGCGCTCCCCGCCCGCAGAGAGACACGACACCTGGTTCTTTTCAGCCCTTTTATTGCGCGCACCCCCTTCCTCTCAGTTCTTTCTTTGTTCTCTTCCTTTGAGGAACTTACACTCCAATATATACAGTACTGTAACCAATCAGCATTTGAGCACGAGGGGAGAGCATGAACAGATACAGGCAGTAAATGCAGACATGCAGTGATCATGCACTGTCCACGAGGGAATTCAACCAATCCCTGGAACTTCCTCAAAATGATGTCAGTTGTTTGTGCAAAAGCCAACCATACTGGCAGCCTGCCAAGCGCCCTCTTGGCTACGCATCTAAGTAAGCCAAGCCAGCTATGCCACACCCAGGCAGCCAAGCCACACCCAGGGCCAGGGGTCTGCGGCGCCCCGACAGTTCCCTTTTTTCTTTTACAAGAAAAAGGCTCGGGACCGTGCCTGTCTTAGGCGGAGTGGTCAACCACCGTCCTTACCCGTCATTGGATAACTGTAGAGCATGCTACAGCTCCTGTCTTAGGTTGGTACGGTGTCACCTCCTTCCTTACCCGTCTCTGACCACCGGTCCAGCATCGTGAGCCATACTTGTGGGGAACTGTCAGCCTCTAGGGCAGTCATGGCCTGATGAAAAATAATCTGGTCCATTTGTTGGGTGGCTCGTAGTTGTACAACCAGGCGGGTGAGGAAAAAGATACCAAAGAGGAGTAAAAACCCCAAAGTGCCAAGGCTTGCCCACTGTTTACAAAATTGAAAGCAGAAGAAACCCATTTAGCCAGCTCAGACATAGAAGCAATTTGTACCCTAGTAGAATTAACTTTGACAATTTTAGCCCTAAGTCGTGAGGTAAGATTATCAAATTGAGACGACCAAGTAGAAGTAAGATAGGCTGACAATTTTTAGATAACCCAGCTGCGGTGCTGGAATTATCATATACAATGGGGGTAGCACAAACAGCTCTTAAAGAGTAAACACATCCCAGTCCCAAAAGTTCTTGTAATATGTCCACTTGTTCTTGTAATAGGTCCACTCTTTGATTTATAAGGAGTATGCCTGCTGTAGTTGTTGGTTTAGGGTCCTTCTTTAGCTGTAAGCTCACTTATTTTCAGCCAAGTGATTGACGCTGTTGTCTGTAGGTATGGCAGTTGCTAGTCTTGCTTTTTCATGAAAAAACCACTATTGCAGTACCATAGCCGCTGTGATGCCAAATTCTCTCCTGTTTTTTTGATCGTAACACTGGCAATTCTGTATCCTGTAACAGAGACGGGGACTGGTAGGAAGGTAGGAACACACATTTTCAAAAAAAAAATTTGTTTTTTTTTTTTTTTTTTTAAATTTTTTTTTTTTTTTTTTTTTTTTTTTAAAAAAGTCTGCCAGCAGGACCTAAATCATTTTTAAACATTGAGAGATTAGCCCAAATCTGAGTACAATTAGAGGAATCAGTTGTTTTGTTTTACAATAGTTGAACTGTTCCTCCTAAGAGACTAAAAAGAGGTTGTAAGTTAGTTTATTCCGTGGAAACACACAAACTGAGCCGCAGCTCCAGTAAAGCATCAGGTTACCCTTATTACCCATAGTTAAAAAACCCCAAACAAAGAGACAAAGAGAAAGTTTATCTTTAGGGGACCTGAAGGTCTCCTTTATTCCCCCTTTTTGTTTATAAAGAGTATTTTTGAGGGTGAGATGTGTATGTTCAACAATACCTTGTTTTTGTGGGTTATAAGGTACATCTGTGGTTAGAGTTTTTTTAATTTTAGTGAGGAATTGGTTCTTACCAATTTTAGTTTTTAAAGAAAAATTTAGACTTTATAACGTAGTACAATTTTTAACAGTTGCTTAACCATAATGGTATAAACCCCTATTTTTAAGACAATTGTTTTAAAGAATAAAACTTAAGAGACACAGAGTTAAGAATGAATTAGTGTTATTTAGAAAACTTTGTTATATTACCATGTCATTTTATCATATAGATTAAACTTTGGCTTATATCAGAACATTAGTATGTCACCTTAGGAAAAACCTTAAATAACTTTAGCTGATTTACATACATATAACCAACTTAGTTACACATAGACTTGTTGAAACTTGTCCTTTATTACACACAGACTTTCTTATCCAGAAACATTTTCTTTTTCTTTTTTATTAAATATATTTCCAAACCCAGAACCTTTTATTTTCTCTTTCCTATCTGTTGACCCCTTTTTGTTTACATTTTGAAACAACTCTTATGAAATTTTTGAATTTAGATAAATTACTCTATTTTAATAAGATTAAATATTTTGTTATTTATAGTACTCTTAATTGAAACACAGTTGAAACCTTTGGGACCCTTTATATATAGAATTCCACTTGTTAGGACATAACTTTTAGTAACCTTGTTTTTAGTTTAGTGAGGACACAAAGTAATCGTAAACCCTTTTTATTTACCAACCTATGAAAACACCAATAATGTTTAAGTATGTTACCCCATGTAATTTAAGGAGTTAAAAGTACTTGATGTTATTGAACAATTAGCATTTTAACTTTGTAAATTAACGAGACGTCTCTACAAACACATTTGAATAATACATTTTAACTCCAATTTATTTATTTTATAAAAACCAAGATATCAGACAAGTGTCCTGAACAGGATCTGTTGCCTCTTTCCTGTTGAAGAAAAGTCCTAGAAGCAATTGATATTAGACATATTATTAACATCAATATTTTATTAGCTTAACCACCTAGAGAGTTGTGAGTTATTTCTAAAGACATTTTACTTTCATTAGTTTACACAATTTAAATTGAACCCTTTAAATCACGTGAATAAAAGTATTTGGATCCATTTTTAAATTTTAATTTTAAGAGCGCTCAGTTTTGACAAAACATGACATTAGACAGCACGACATACAAATAACATAAAATCAAAGGCCTTGAAACTTTATAGGTAAATGTTCATTGCAATGAAACAGATGTTCAAAAACTTCAGTTGAATAAAAAATAGAACTGATCAAAAAGAAAAAAATCATTAACTCAAGTATGTAGGATCAAAATTATGAGCTCAAAAATACAGCATTAAAGAAAAAACAAAACAAAACAAGAATCCTGGAAAATGAATTACTTCTGTGTAGCGGCCCAGGAGTTTAAAACGAACACCTTTTTTTCTTCTTTTTTTTTCTTTTTTTCTTATCTTCAGGCTACCTCCCTTTCCCGCTGAGACTGCTGCAGTTTACATTCCATTGCAGGCTTCAGCAAGGTCAGGCAGAGGGGAGGGGGGATTACCCAGGACTTTTTAACCCTTTTTTTCCTGGTTGAGAAATCAGGTTAGGTTTGAATGCAGAAAATCATGAAACAAATATCTCCCAATACTTGTGGGGACTATGGCTACTATATTATGTTCCCACTGTGGAATATTTAATAGCCCCTCATTTAAAAACAACGGAGAGACCTTCTCTATGGTATCAAGGAACGTTCGAGCTGTTTTTGCTTTTAGTGGCTTTCCATGACTTTTTAGCAACTCCCTAAGAGGCTGTTGCATTCTAGTCTTAGACAGTGCTGTTCCTATGATTAAATCTTACAGCACTAAGAGCTCCAAGCACACAAACAAGCCACACAATTGATGTAACAAAGACACTTACTACACAGAAAATCTACCATCACTTCATACACACAGATAACACAAAACCCCTTGGCTAGTCACTGTTCCGTGAACCTTTATAGCTAGTCACTGCACCGTGAACCTTTATAACTAGTCGCTGCTCCGCGAACCTTTATGGCTAGTCGCTGCACCGTGAACCTTTATAACTAGTCGCTGCTCCGCGAAACTTTATAACTAGTCGCTGTTCCGTGAACTTTTAAGGCCTTTTTACTGTTTAATTTACTTTATTAAATACTTACCTTATACTTACTCTAGAGTTATTTTTAGGGCTCCCGGGTTTCGGCACCATCTGTCGCGCTCCCCGCCCGCAGAGAGACATGACACCTGGTTCTTTTCAGCCCTTTTATTGCGTGCACCCCCTTCCTCTCAGTTCTTTCTTTGTTCTCCTCCTTTGAGGAACTTACACTCCAATATATACAGTACTGTAACCAATCAGCATTTGAGCACGAGGGGAGAGCATGAACAGATACAGGCAGTAAATGCAGACATGCAGTGATCATGCACTGTCCACGAGGGAATTCAACCAATCCCTGGAACTTCCTCAAAATGATGTCAGTTGTTTGTGCAAAAGCCAACCATACTGGCAGCCTGCCAAGCGCCATCTTGGCTACGCATCTAAGTAAGCCAAGCCAGCTATGCCACACCCAGGCAGCCAAGCCACACCCAGGGCCAGGGGTCCGCGGCGCCCCGACAATTTATTCTAGAAGTTTTCTAGTGGATGTGTTTGGATCTTCTAAATGTAGAATCATGTCATTGGCAAATAGTGACACTTGAGTTCTTCTTTTCATATTGGTATCCCTTTAGTTTCTTTGGTCTGCCTAATTGCTCTGACTAGTGTTTTAAGGATGAGGTTGAATAGAAGTGGTGAAAGGAGGTATCCTTGTCTTGTTTCAATATTTAGAGGGAATGTTTTCAGTTTTTCTCCATTTAAAATGATGTTGGCCATGGGCTTAGCATAGATTGTAAAGTGCCTTTTAACTATCGCGTCCCCCTGCCTGCAGAGAAACACGAAACCGGATCGGGGCAAGTTCTTTATTTTTCTGCTAGCAGTTACTTCTGGCTGGCCGGCGGCTGCGGCTCTCGCAAGCGCCTTACATTACATACAACAACCAATCAGCTTATAGATCACGAGGGGAAAGCATGGACAGTAATGGAGCACAATAGCATGCATATAGCAATCATGCAGTGTCCACGAGGACCCATGGCCAATCACATTAACTTCCTCAAATAACGCCACTTGTTGGACAGAGAATTAGTCTGCTGGAGGTACCTGGTTTTGTTCTCAGCACTTCCTTGGCACCTTGCCAGGCGCCATCTTGGCCACGCTGAAGGGCTGGGGGTCTGCAGTACCCCGACAGCTCCCCCTTTTTTATTTATTAAAAGAATGCTGGCTTGGGATCGTGCCTGTCTTAGGCGGAGTGGTCAACTATCGTCCTTACCCGTCATCGGATAACTGCAGAGCATGCTACAGCTCCTGTCTTAGGTCGGTACGAAGTTACCTCCTTCCTTACCCGTCCTTGACTACCGATCCAGCATGCTCAGCCAGACTTGAGGAGAGCTGCCAGCCCCTAAGGCCATCATGGCTTGATGGAAAATGATGCGATCTCTGGCATGAACTTGGCGTATACGCACGATAAAGCGTGTGAGGAAGATAATTGCAATAATCATTAACATACACAATGCTCCCATTCCTGCCCATTGCTTTACAAAACTGAAAGAAGAGGATAACCAATTTTGCATTTCAGATATAGGGGCTACATTAACTCTAGTAGAATTAAGGCTAACAATTTGTGATCTAAGAATGGCAGTAAGATTATCAAATTTATAAGACCAATTGGCAAGTAGCTGAGTAGATATGATTTTTGACAAATTTGCTGCATAACTAAGATTATTATAAGCTACAGATGTAACGCACAGTCCCGGCAGATGATAAATACATCCCACGCTTAACAGTTCCTGCAAAAGGTCCATCTGTTCTTGAAGTAAGTCCACACGCTGGTTCACCAAAAGTAGTCCTGCTTTCAGGTGTTGATCCACTGTTTGTTGAGTAGACAAAGCAGTAGCTGTCTGCTGGACCACTTCATTAAGCTTAGTTGCTGACTGTACTGATGTCGTCAAGGCTACAGCTGCTGCGGCGGTTGCTGCTGCTGCAACTATGGTGGTAATGACTGCTACGGTGATTCCAAAATCCCTCTTATTTCTGGAAAGCAATACTGGCAATTCATCATCTGTAACAGAAACTGGCATAGGCAGAAAAGTAGGGATTCGCATGAGGACCGCTCGGGAGAAATTGGTAGCATTCCAACATTGAGAAAGGTAGCATCTAGATTGAGAGCAATTAAGATTTGTGCTATTAGTGTTAGTTAATAAAAACATAAAAGGAGGGAACACACAGACTGGGGTGGACAAGAATGAAAGATTTTGAGTACAATAAGTAGCAGTCTTGGTTCTACTCCTGTCACCTCTAGTCCACTTCCTAGAATTCCATTCGCATTGTCTGAAAGATCCTCCTTTAAGAGCAAAAAAAGGTTGTAAGTTAGTGTATCCTGAAGTCGAGGTAAATAGCAACCAATTATCAAAAGGATTAGTGCGCCTTCCATCATAATCACCAAAGTCATCAGTGGTACGCTGAGAAGTAAAATTTGGTGTGAAGAAAAATCCATGTTGAACTGGAGCTGCTTGCTCAACATTTTGACAACCTGTCCAGGTAAGAAGTGTGGAAAATTTTGGATTACATGGAGGAAAAAGTCTAGGAGTTTTAAATCCATTAGTGGGAAGTGGTAATCTGTGAGGTATAAGTCCTGTAATCAAGGTGGCTGCCCCTTCCAATCTTTCCACTGCAAGCGTACCGGAGCGTTCGGGTGGAGCATCAGGAGAATCCCTGGATGTAAAGAAACCCTGTACCTGCTTTTGGAGAACAATACAAGGGTTAAAGTCATTACTACTAATAGCATTATTCTCAGGTATATCAAAGCACAAGGTTCCAGGGAGAGAGAAAGTGGAAAAATTATATAGATGAGTATCTGGATCAAAAGACGTAGTGGGTAATCCTGTAGCCGCCTTGGTGGTGAACAAAGGAGGAAGCAAAGAAGAAGTATTAGTTAACGGTAAAGGATATGGCCAGGCTTTAACTATCGCCCATAGTTCTCGTGTCTTCACCAGTGTCAACATCATCATTAGCAGGGCGCTTATCAGCACGATGTTCTTCATCGTTACTTTGATGCACCAGTCTGGTCAACCTTTCAGGTATCCAAATTGGTGTCTGCTGATCCTGTGGGAAGACACAAACAGACCCTCGGACCCACCGAAGAACTGGATCTGGACCTTTCCATGTACCTGTGAGAATATCTTTCCACTTTACCCACATTTGAGTACTTGTGGGATTAGCATGTCTTTCTGCAGCCGTGCTTCCATTTTTGTCCACATTTAAAAAATTTAAAATAAAGAGTACTAAATTTAGTTTGTCTTTAGGTGCTCTAAAATTAGCACCTATTCCCCCTTTTTGTTTTATCAAACAATTTTTTAATGTTAAATGAGTGCGTTCCACTATTCCTTGTCCTTGAGGATTATAAGGAATTCCTGTGATGAGTTGTATACCAAAATTTTTTGTGAATAGAAGAAAACTTTTGGATGTGTAAGCTGGCCCATTATCAGTTTTGATGATTTTTGGAACGCCCCAGGCTGCAAATGCTTGTAAACAATGTTGTATAACATCTTTAACCTTTTCACCAGTGTGAGCTGAGGCCATGATTACTCCTGAAGCAGTGTCTACTGAAACATGAATATACTTGAGATTTCCAAATTCTGAAAAATGAGTAACATCCATTTGCCATATATGATTAGGTAACAGTCCTCTGGGATTTACTCCAACAGACTGTACTGGCAATAGGGTGGCACAATGTTGACATGTTTTAACAATTTGTCTAGCAACATCTTTAGAAATATTAAACTTTCTTCTAAGAGTAGTAGAATTAACATGAAATTGTGAATGAAACATCTTAGCTTGTTCTAATAGTGTAAAAGCAAAGATGGTTTTTGTGGCTTTATCAGCCTTAGCATTTGCTTTGGCAAGTGGTCCTGGTAGGCCAGAATGAGCTCTAATATGTCCTACATAAAAGGGGTATTTGCGGTCTAAAATTAGGGCACGCAAGGTTCGAAAGTAAGGAGCAACTGTGGATCCATCGGGAATATAAGGCACAGTTTCTAAACAAGGTATTGATTGTACTATATAATAACTGTCTGATAACAGATTAAAAGGTTGATTCTTCATAATATTAAAAGCCAAGACTACTGCAGCAAGCTCCACTACTTGGGCAGACGAGGAAGGGAGAATGATGGTTTCAGTTTTATCTCCAACTATTACTGCTCCCACTCCATTCTTAGATCCATCAGTAAATATTGTTTGACAATGACGTAAAGGCTGTGTCCTTGTAATTTTTGGAAATATAATTGGAGTATTTTTACAAAATTGTATCCATGGATGTTTAGGATAATGATTATCAAATGTTGCTGTGGTTGAGCAATATAAAACAGCCCAATCGTCATCATGCTGAATCAACCACTGCATTTGCAGTTTAGTATAGGGAATAATAATAACCTTAGGGTGACTTCCAAATATGGTAATACAGGCCTCTAACCCTTTATATATCAATTGAGCTATTGCATTAGGAAATGTTTGTAACTGTTTTGTGGGCGATGCTGGGAGATTGATACTCTGCAAAGGTCCTCCCTGCCATAGAATTCCATATGGGCTGTGTTGTTCTGGGATAATAATTAACATTAGAGGTTGGGATGGATCACATCTTTCTGTATGTACTGATTGTAATCTCTGTTCTATCAATGTGAGAACCTTTTGTGCTTCCGAAGTAAGGACTCTCGGGGAGTGGAGATTAGGGTCTCCTTTAAGTATATTAAATAGAGGTTTTAGCTCTCCTGTGGTAATCTTTAAATATGGCCTAATCCAATTTATATCTCCAAGGAGTTTTTGAAAATCATTTAGATTTTTAAGCTTATCGGTTCTAATAGTTAATTTTAAAGGCCTTACCATAGTAGCTGTAAGCTTAGTGCCTAGATATTCTTGAGTTTCTCCCATTTGTAGCTTTTCTGGAGAAATGTTTAAGCCATATTGTTGTAAAGTGGAAATCAAAAATTGTAAAGCCTTTTCAAGAATTGTCTGTTTTTGTGGCAGATAAGGATATCATCCATATAATGATAAATCAACAAATCTGGAAAATTATCTCTTGTAGGTTTTAAGGCTTTATCTACATATATTTGGCATAATGTGGGACTATTAGTCATGCCTTGAGGCAGCACAGTCCACTCAAATCTTTGGTCAGGCTGTGCATGATTGAGAGAAGGTAAGGTAAAAGCAAACCGCCAACAATCCCTTTTATGTAATGGGATTGAGAAAAAACAATCTTTTAAATCTAAAATGACAGTGGGCCAATTTTTTGGTAAAGCTGTAACTAAAGGCAATCCTCGTTTTATAGGACCCATAGGGAACATCTGTGCATTAATGGCCCTTAAATCATGTAATAGTCTCCACTTTCCAGACTTTTTCTTAATGACAAAGATAGGAGTATTCCAGGGAGAAGTAGACGGTTGTAAATGTCCTGCCTGTATTTGTTCTTGTACTAGTTTATGAGCCGCTTCTAACTTTACTGTAGTAAGGGGCCACTGTTGAATCCATTGTGGCTCATCATTTTTCCAAACTATCGGAATTGGTGTAATAACAGTGGCCCCTACATAAAACCCAGCCCTCTGAAATCATTTTTTGGAGGAGGTAAGGGCAAGGGTTGTAGTGATCCCTGTTGTTCTCGACCTAACCCTTGATTTTCTGTGTATTGCATCTTTTTCATCATATGTGTTACAGGTTTAGAATTAATATTTGTTGTTAATTTAGCATTCATTTGAGTTAAGACATCTCTCCCCCATAAGGAAATAGGTATTTTACATATATATGGTTGGAAAATTCCTGAATGGCCTTCATTATCCCTCCAGGACAGTGAAGCAGCACTCTGGTTAGGTGATTGAGCCACACCCAAACCTTGTAAATTTTGATTAGTTGTAACTACAGGCCAACCTTTGGGCCAAACTGCTTCACTTATTATACTTTTATCAGCTCCCGTGTCCAGTAATCCTATAAAAGGTTTATGTCCCACTATTAACTGCATTATGGGCCTATCTTGGAGGTCCATAGTAAAATTAGCCCAGGGTCCTCCTGTAGACCCAAATCCGTTATTTCCCCTTATTGTCTTTTTACTAGGCCACAAGGAATGTTGACTAGGTAAAATTAACATTTGTGCTATCCTATCTCCTGGAGAAATGACTGTGATTCCTTTAGGTGAAGAAACCATAGCCTTAACTTGTCCTTGAAAATCAGGATCAATTACTCCTGGGTGGACTATAAGACCTCTTAAGGTAGAAGAACTTCTGCCTAGAAGCAATCCTACTGAATGTGCCGGAATATTTCCTTCCCAATCTGTGTCTATCATTTGTACACCCATATCAGGGGTTAATACGAGTCTGGAGGTGGCACAGATGTCCAATCCTGCACTTCCTGAAGTGGCTCTTCTTTCCTGAGCTTCATTCCCTTCTCGGTTGGAGGATACCATTGTCGTGGCACTTGTTGAATTACCCCGTATATTTGTTGTGGGCCCCGGGGCGGGCCCAGGGTCCTCCTGTAGACCCAAATCCGTTATTTCCCCTTATTGTTATTCCCATTAAATGGCCCCTCACCCCGTTTTTTTGTAGCTTGGGGTTAGTTGGTAAAGGATTTCCTTCTTTGTCCCTAACAGAATAACATTCATTAAGCCAGTGATTTCCTCTTTTACACCGAGGACATAACCTAGGCCCCTTTCCTTGGCCATTGTTCCTGGAAGGGCAACATGCTCTCAAGTGTCCCATCTGTCCACATATGAAGCAGGAACCAGGAGGTTCCCCTTTTTTACCCCCTCCTTTTTGTGCTGTCGGGGTACTGCAGACCCCCAGCCCTTCGGCGTGGCCAAGATGGCGCCTGGCAAGGTGCCAAGGAAGTGCTGAGAACAAAACCAGGTACCTCCAGCAGACTAATTCTCTGTCCAAAAAGTGGCGTTATTTGAGGAAGTTAATGTGATTGGCCATGGGTCCTCGTGGACACTGCATGATTGCTATATGCATGCTATTATGCTCCATTACTGTCCATGCTTTCCCCTCGTGATCTATAAGCTGATTGGTTGTTGTATGTAATGTAAGGCGCTTGCAAGAGCCGCCGCCGCCGGCCAGCCAGAAGTAACTGCTAGCAGAAAAATAAAGAACTTGCCCCGATCCGGTTTCGTGTTTCTCTGCGGGCAGGGGAACGCGATAGATGGTGCCGAATCAAGACCGGGAACGAGAAAAAATATAAGGGTAAGTTCACATAAGTTCTCAAATCAAGAAAAATTAGTCTGAGAGTTCAAAAGGTGAGACGTCTCGAGGTTCGCGGAGCCGCGACAATTGACAATTCATAAGATGATCGCGGAGCCGCGACAATTCATAACAAGAGGATCCCCGTAGGAGGGACGAGTTATAACAAAAGGATCCCCGTGGGAGGGACAATTCATCACAAAAGGATCCCCATAGGAGGGACGAGTGGAGTGGCCAGATACAGATTTATACATTGGTACCAAACTGTGTGTGCGTGCGTGAGAGAGCGTGTGTGCGTGCGCGCGCCTGTCTCTTGTTTGTGTGTTTAAACTAGTAAACTACCTCGTAGTCATGGGAACGGATCTGTCTAAGTTTAGAATGCAGCGGCCTCTTAGAGAACTTTTAAAAAATCACGGAACACCATTGAAGGCAAACACGGCCATGAAGTTTCTAGATACTGTAGAGAAAGTCTCTCCGTGGTTTTTAGACGAGGGATTATTAAATCTTCCTCAATGGGAACAGCTAGGAGAGGATTTGCGCGACGCGGAGAGACGTGAGCCATTGCCAATATGGTCACTTGTTAAATCGTGTTTGATGCAGCAAGGTAAATCAAAAAACCTTTTTAGGGATTTAAAGGGGCCTTTAGAAGAAGGAAGTCAGATCTTAGAAGAGATTAAAGAGGAACGATCATGTTCTCAGACTTCAGAAAGAGAAAATTATACGGAAAGAGAAAGTTCTGAGGAAGAGCTTTCAGGGAAGGGCTGGGGGTCTGCAGTACCCCGACATTTAACCTCATTGTGATGATCACATGATCATCAGATGGAGATTTTTGCAATATAAATTGATTTTCCAAATGAAATGCAATCATTTTTATCAGGTTTGAAGGGAGGCAAGGGACTTATCTCCACCAATTCCAGCACTGGAAACTGCACCAAACTGACAAGCAGATGCAAATGCACTCCACAGATAACCACCTCCAGCTCAGCCATCGAATGCTCAAAGGTAGAGCACCAGAGGAGAGGAAGAACTATGGTGAGAAATGATCATGTTAGCATGGAATTGTGCACCATGAAGACAGTCCTGCAGAGTGGCAGGTGGCAGGCAGAGGTGAAGACAGAAGTCAAATTATCCCATGAGAACATGAAGAAGGAGGGAAGGGGCTTCCCTCAGAAACTGGAAAGTCTGAGGATAAGTGACTGGAACATAGCTACATGGAACCCCCAGCAGTACCAGCCTCAAATAGATTGTAGATCGAATTGTAAAAGGAAAACCTCTCCTAATAATCAATTTTACGCTGGTCAGCAAGGGGACAAGGCTCTGCTCATCCTGGGTGCTGCTCTGCAGGTGCCCCAGGAGACATGCACAACATTTGCCTCATCACGGACCACAGAACATACTACCAAACATCCATCAATATGAGGAGTAAAAACAACAGGCTTTATTTTTCTAGGGCAACATTCAGCAATAGGGTAAACCACAGCTTACATATGACTCTAGTGACTAATCTCAGGAAGATCAATGTTGCATGAAAAAGCTTTAGTGGAAAGCACACAGATAATGTGCTTAAGTACCAAGGCGGTACTTAAGACTAAATTGAGAATGTCCTAATGTGTCTGTGCCTAATTTACTGCCTACTGACCTCAGTTCATTAAGGTTACTGAAGGTGACCAAAGGAAGACGACTCTACAGTCACATAGTGACTGCTGTGTGAGTGACTGAGCTCCTCAAAGAAACTCTCCAGTGGTTCCTCCAAGCAGAGGAACTCCACAGGACAGCCTTTCCCTGGGTGTGTCCTCAGCACCTCAAGGCACAGATACATTCCTCAACACCAGTGGGGCTGTGATCCAATAAATCCAATGTAAGTCAAAAATATACCAAATCCATCTAACCCACTGAATCTCTCAGCTGAGCCACATGGGGCCCTGAGGAGGTCCCCATCTCAGAGCAGGAGGTGACTGGGAGTGGCACCCCACCTCTGCCTGCACAGTGCACATCTCCAATGTGACAAAAGAGCAGAATTCAAAGTAATTTCTACTGAAAGTGCCTCAGTTTTGCACCATTTTAAAGTTAAAAAATTATAAGCCAAACCACTATAGGCTGGGGACTTCCTGAAGACATGAGCCTGGGGAGTGGGAACAGAGAGCCCAGAGTTCATCCCTGGCTTGTGTAGCTGGTCCCTTACTTCCTTTTCCAGAGTCTGGCAAGGGAGTTGTGCTGAGCCAGGGGTCCCTGAGCTGTGGAGCCTCAGGCAAGCCTGCTGTGTGCTGGACATTTCCTTTGGTTGAGAGGGGAACAGGCCCTAGAGCATTATGTGGGTGTGGGAGGACCCTGGGCAGTCATGCTTGAAGAGTGGCGGATGTCTGTCAAACTTTATGAAAATGTTAGTTTTTCAGGGCATCTTTGGCCCAGGCCTTAGACCTCCCTGTAAACAAGTTTCTGGGTCATTGGCCCCCAGCCCCTTCCTCTCCTCCTGGTGCCTGAAACCCCTTGATCAGTGAAGTATTTCTCCTGCAATCAGAGACAAGGACACAGAAAGGGTGTTGACAATAAGCTTCACCTGCCTTGTGGGAGCAGACAGCTGTGCTGCTGAAAGACTGAATAAAGACTGAAGGGGCAAGAATTATCTGCTTCCCTTGGGCGCAGCCAGCTCAGCAATGCCCAAGTCAAGAACCTAAGAGGGCCCTGGGGACTGGGCAGTCACTGGAATTCAAACCACTCTTCACAGGAGGAGCAAATCTCCACTTGTGCCACTCACTGGCTCATGTCTCCTCCATGGTCTCCCCAAGCCCAAAATGCCTGAGTTTCAGAGCATCATGCATCCTGAGTTGAATTGCAGTCTCAGGGAGAAGGGACCCTCCATGGCTAAAATAAGAAATCCAGGAAGCCTGCAGAGACTCTTTCCATGACTGTGCCACAGACACATGCCTGCCCAGGCAAGATGGACCAAGTATTTCTGCAAGATATCATGGCCAAGAACCTTCCCCCTGCCCTGCACTAACCCATGTGCCCCTTATCAGAGGTGTGTACAGGGCATATGAGTAGGTCCAACCTGGCCAAGAGCAAGGCCAGGTGGAGCAGAGTGACTGCCAGTGATTGGTGCTTACTAACCTTCTGGTGACCACCACCACCATCAGCTGCCTTTTCCTGCCCAGACCACCCCCACTGGTGTTAGAGGTATCTGGTGTTAAAACACACCTATCTTGTCCCTGTTCTGTTTAACCCTCTCCAGAATGATAGTTGGGAGTCTCTGGAGCCCTGAGCATGACCAAGGCAGCAGCAAACCCCAGGGTCCCAGGCTCAACACTCCATAGGCTTCCCTGAAAAAGGGCTGCTTGTGCTTGGCAGCAGAATGGATGACAGAACACCTGCTCACATTAGGCCTCAACCCTGAATGCACATGTCTTAATATTCAGGCACAAAGCCAGAAATGGGATGGCTGTCTTCAACCCACATGTGTAACTGGTCGCTGTGAGCTCACCTGGCTGCTATTTGGGCATCACCCTTGTTACCTGAAGGATGGTTGGCTCGCTATGCAGCTGCAGGCCTACAACTCTGCTAGAAAAGAGAGAGAGAGCCTGCCTCTCTGAGGGCAGCCACCCACAGTTTTGCTGCTAGTGAGAAAAGTCAAGTGTTCAAAAGAATATTAGAATTTTGGAAAACTTTCACACACTTTGTGTTTCTGTGCTTGCTGCTCTTCACTATTCAAAGACTCTTCTAATGAGACCAATGGTGGTATTAGCAGATGCAGTCTGTTTTAATGTGCTGAAATGTAATGTGTTAACTTTGGTTATATCTGCCCAAGGAAACAATACTTTCCAAAAGAACAATGATAATTTTGCCACGTCAAACATGACTAAAAAACCTCCTCAAAATGCAAGGTTG
>JAHUXG010028559.1:0-54479 GCA_020740815.1 Sciurus niger
AGCAAATGCAGGCATTGAATGATCACACCAATCGACAGTTAACACAGCAAATTCAGGAAGCAAAAGATCATTTCAATAAAGAGTTAGAGATATTGAAAAAAAAACCAAACAGAAATCCTTGAAATGAAGGAAACAAGAAACCAAATTAAGAACTCCATAGAAAGCATAACCAATAGGATAGAACAGCTGGAAGACAGAACTTCAGATATTGAAGACAAAATATTTAACCTCGAAAACAAGTTGAACAAACAGAGAAGATGGTGAGAAATCATGAACAGAATCTCCAAGAACTATGGGATATCATGAAAAGGCCAAATTTGAGAATTATTGGGATTGAGGAAGGCTTAGAAACAAACCAAAGGAATGAACAATCTATTTGAAGAAATAATATCAGAAAATTTCCCAAATCTGAAGAATGAAATGGAAAATCAAGTCCAAGAGGCTTATAGGACTCCAAATACACAAAATTACAACAGACCCACACTAAGGCACATTATAATGAAAATACCTAACATACAAAATAAAGACAGAATTTTAAAGGCTGCTAGAGAAAAGAATCAAATTACATTCAGGGGGAAACCAATAAGAATATCAGCAGATTTTTCAATCCAGACCCTAAAAGCTAGAAGGGCCTGGAGCAACATATACTAAGCCCTGAAAGAAAACGGATGCCAACCAAGAATCTTATACCCACCAAAACTTACCTTCAAATTTGATGATGAAATAAGATCCTTCCATGATAAACAAGCTAAAGGAATTTACAAAAAGAAAGCCAGCATTACAGAACATTCTCAGCAAAATATTCCATGAGGAAGAGATGAAAAACAACGATGCAAATGAGCAACAGGAGGTGCTAGCCTAAAGGAATAGCTAAATAAAGGAGAAACCAAATCATGTCAAAAACAAATATGAGTCAAATGACTGGGAATACAAATCATATCACAATAATAACCCTGAATGTTAATGGCCTGAATTCATCAATCAAAAGACATAGACTGACAGATTGGATTAAAAAGAAAAATCCAACAATATGCTGCCTGCAAGAGACTCATCTCATAGAAAGAGACACCCATAGACTAAAGGTGAAAGGATGGGGAAAACATACCATGCACACGGACACAGCAAAAAAGCTGGAGTATCCATCCTCATCTCAGATAATGTGGACTTCAAACCAAAACCAGTCAGAAGGGATAAAGAAGGACATTACATGCTGCTTAAGGGAAGCATAAATCAGCAAGACATAACAATCATAAATATCTATGCCCCGAACATTGGCTCATCCACGTATGTCAAACAAGTCCTTCTCAATTCCAGAAATCAAATAGACCACAACACAATAATACTAGGCAATTTTAACACACCTCTCTCACCACTGGATAGATTGTCCAAACAAAAATTGAATAAACTATAGATCTCAACAACTCAATCAATAATTTAGACTTAACCGACATATATAGAATATGCCATCCAACAAAGAACGAATGCACTTTCTTCTCAGCAGCACATGGATCCTTCTCTAAAATAGACCATATTTTATGCCACAAAGCTACTGTTAGCAAATACAAGAAGATAGAGATACTACCTTGTACTCTATCAGATCATAATGGATTGAAATTAAAAATAAATGACAGAATAAAAAACAGAAACTTCTCCAATACCTGGAGATTAAATAATACACTATTATATGATGAATGGATAACAGAAGACATCAGGAGGAAATAAAAAAATTCTTAGAAGTAAACGAGAACAAAGACACATCATATCAAAATCTCTGGGACACTATGAAAGCAGTACTTAGAGGAAGATTTATTTCATGGGGCACATTCAAAAAAAGAAGTAGAAATCAACAAATAAGTGACTTAACACTACAGCTCAAAGCACTAGAAAAAGAAGAGCAGACCAATACCAAAAGTAGTAGAAGACAGGAAATAGTTAAAATCAGAGCCGAAATCAATGAAATCGAAACAAAAAAAACAATTGGAAAAATTAACAAAATAAATAGTTGGTTCTTTGAAAAAATAAATAAAATTGATAAACCCTTAGCCACACTAACAAAGAGAAAGAGGAGAAAACTCAAATTACTAAAATTCGGAATGAACAAGGAAACATCACAACAGACACGAGTGAAATACAAAACATAATTAGAAGCTATTTCGAAAATCTATACTCCAACAAAACAGAAAACGAAGACATCAACAAGTTTCTAGAGACATATGAATTACCTAAACTGAACGAGGAGGACATACACAACTTAAATAAATCAATTTCAAGCAATGAAATAGAGGTCATCAAGCCTACCAACAAAAGAAAAAGCTCAGGACAGATGGATTCTCAGCCGAGTTCAAAACCTTTGAAGAGCTCATTCCAATACTCCTCAAACTATTCCATGAAATAGAAGAGGAGGGAACCCTCCCAAACTCATTCTATGAAGCCAATATCACCCTGATACCTAAACCAGACAGAGACACATCAGGGAAAGAAAATTTCAGACCAATATCCTTAATGAACATCGATGCAAAAATTCTCAACAGAATTTTAGCAAATCGCATACAAATATATATTAAAAAGATAGTGCACCACGATCAAGTGGGTTTTATCCCAGGGATGCAAGGTTGGTTCAACATTCGGAAATCAATACATGTCATTCACCATATCAACAGACTTAAAGTTAAGAATCACATGATTATTTCAATAGATGCAAAAAAGCATTCGATAAAATACAGCATCCCTTCATGCTCAAAACACTAGAAAAAATTGGGGTAGTGGGAACATTCCTTAACATTATAAAGGCCATCTACGCTAAGCCCATGGCCAATATCATTCTAAATGGTGAAAAACTGAAAGCGTTCCCCTAAAAACTGGAACAAGGCAGGGATGCCCTCTTTCACCGCTTCTATTCAACATCGTCCTTGAGACTCTAGCCAGAGCAATCAGACAAACCAAAGAAATTAAAGGGATACGAATAGGAAAAGAAGAACTCAAACTATCCCTATTTGCTGATGATATGATTATATACTTAGAGGAACCAGGAAATTCCATCAGAAAACTTTTAGATCTCATAAGTGAATTCAGTAAAGTAGCGGGATATAAGATCAATGCTCATAAATCCAATGCATTTTTATACATAAGTGATGAATCTTCAGAAAGAGAAGTTAGGAGAACTACCCCATTCACAATAGCATCGAAAAAAATAAAATACTTGGGAATCAATCTCACAAAAGAGGTGAAAGACCTCTACAATGAGAACTACAGAACACTAAAGAAAGAAATTCAAAAAAACCTTAGAAGATGGAAAGATCTCCCATGTTCCTGGATAGGCAGAATTAATATTGTCAAAATGGCTACACTACCTAAAGTGCTATACAGATTCAATGCAATTCCAATTAAAATCCCAATGATGTACCTTGCAGAAATAAAGCAAGCAATTATGAAATTCATCTGGAAGAATAAAAAACCTAGAATAGCTAAAGCAATCCTCAGTAGCAAGAGCGAAGCAGGGGTATTGCAATACCAGATCTTCAACTCTACTACAAAGCAATAGTAACAAAAACGGCATGGTATTGGTACCAAATAGACAGGTAGATCAATGGTACAGAATAGAGGACATGGACACAAACCCAAATAAATACAATTTTCTCATACTAGACAAAGGTTCCAACAATATGCAATGGAGGAAAGATAGCCTCTTCAACAAATGGTGCTGGGAAAACTGGAAAACCATATGCAATAGAATGAAATTAAACCCCTATCTCTCACCCTACACAAAACTCAACTCAAAATGGATCAAGGACCTCAGAATCTGACCAGAGACCCTGCATCTTATAGAAGAAAAAGTAGGTCCAAATCTTCAACTTGTTGGCTTAGGATCAGACTTCCTTAACAGGACTCCCATAGCACAAGAAATAAAAGCAAGAATCACCAACTGGGATAGATTCAAACTTAAAAGCTTTCTCTCAGCAAAGGAAACTATCAGAAATGTGAAGAGAGAGCCTACAGAGTGGGAGAATATCTTTGCCAACCATACTTCAGATAGAGCGCTAATTTCCAGAATCTATAAGAACTCAAAAAACTCTACACGAAGAATACAAATAATCCAATCAACAAATGGGCTAAGGAAATAAACAGACACTTCACAGAAGAAGATGTACAAGTAATCAACAGATATATGAAAAAATGTTCAACATCCCTAGTAATAAGGGAAATGCAAATCAAAACTACCCTAAGATTTCATCTCACCCCAATTCGAATGGCGATTATCAAGAATACAAGCAACAATAGGTGTTGGCGAGGATGTGGTGAAAAGGAACACTCATACATTGCTGGTGGGGTTGCAAATTAGTGCAGCCACTCTGGAAAGCAGTGTGGAGATTCCTCAGAAAGCTTGGAATGGAAACACCATTTGACCCAGCTATCCCACTCCTTGGCCTATACCCAAGGACTTAAAATCAGCATACTACAGAGATACAGCCACATCAATGTTCATTGCTGCTCAATTCACCATAGCCAGATTGTGGAACCAACCTAGATGCCCTTCAGTTGATGAATGGATAAAGAAACTATGGCATATTTATACAATGGAATATTACTCCATAATGAAGAATGATAAAATTATGGCATTTGTAGGCAAATGGTCGAAATTGGAGAATATCATGCTAAGTGAGATAAGCCAATCTCAAAAAACTAAAGGACGAATGATTTCGCTGATAAGTGGATGAGGACATAATATAATGTAAGGTGGGGAGGGGTTGGCATTGGGTTTAGGGTTAATTTAGGTTAGGTATAGGAGAGCCATAGAATGAAGGAAAGAGGACTGTGGAGGGAAAAGAGGGGTGGGAGGGGTGGGCAGGGTGGAGGAAGGAAAAAAAATAAACATCATTGCCCTATGTAAATTTATGATTACACAAATGGTATGCCTTGACTCTATGTACAAATAGAGAAACAACATGTATCCCATTTGTATACAATAAAAAAAAAAGAATCTGTGGTAGAACTTTCATATTTGTGTCACTGGACATGACTGGTAGGGTGGATACTTAAGTACTGGGTACTAGATTTTTGTACTCAAATATATATCCAAGAACTTTTTTCTGTAATGCAGTGTCACCAATGTATTGAGGTCTATGCATATATTTATAAATAACTAATGTGGGTATAAAATATTCTTTGGGGAGTGTCCCTGTGAAATTAGCCAGGTTGTTCGAGTTTATTATCATCCTACATGTAAGACAATCTCTTCATAGAGTTTCATGCAAATATTCATGGAGTTACTTATTAATTATCCTTGGGGAAAGATCAAGTGCACCAAAAATCCAACACTGATATCTCTGGTCTAAGGTTAGATGAGACTTCTGGAGAATGGTCTCAACAGGTGGGAATTGGAGATTGTCAAGATAGATCCAGGACAAACATACAAGTTTGGGGATTTCCCTAAACCCTTTTTCAAGAATTTACCACTTGAATGACCTACATTCCCATTTCCAAAGAAATATAGACTGTATTACTCTCCCTGGCAAATTAATAGTTGTAAATCTACATAAATGTAGAAATAGAAGAACAAATTTCCCCATCATTTTCAATGTTTACTGGTCACTGAATATTTATTTTCTGTTGCTACTGGTTTTGTTTTAGCTCCCTGCCCCAGGAAGCCCACATACATCATCCACTGTACATCTAGTACTTTTAGAACATGTAAAAACTAACCTTTCCTAGGAAAGTATTAACACAAAGAGGAGAAAAGTTTGCAAAAAGTAATGAGGTAAAAGTAGTCCACAGATATTTCATGACTGTAACATACCATAAAACAAATCTCTATAGTCCCATCAGGTAAGGAGTGTGCTCTCAATATCTTTATAACATTCCAGTAATACATATCATTTCTTGAAGTGGTTCAGTCTTTCAATGCTGGTGGATGTGATGTGATTCATTTGTTCCTTCATTCACCCATGCTGCAGGGACAGTGTATATGTGTCCTAGTGGGCTCCATCAATATCATTGGGCTGTCATGAAAATGCCACAAATGGGGTTAAACAGAAATTTATTTGGATTGATTCCAGAGTCTCTATATTGTGGTGTTTCCTGGAATGGTTTTCTTTTTTTTTTTTTTTTTTTTTTTTTTTGCGGTGCTGGGGATTGAACCCAGGGCCTTGTGCTTGCAATGCAAGCACTCTACCAACTGAGCCAAATCCCCAGCCCTCCTTATTGATTTTTTTTATAAGAAGATTGGACTTTACACCAATTAACTGGATTAACATTCATCAAGTATTTAGGGACCATATATTTCAGTGTAGTCACCAGGTATTTGGAATATCAACATATGAGATTTCAGCTGGTAATGCAAACTAGTTGGCTGTTGAAGACAGACTCCCAGGGAAGCGAATGCTGAGTGAAGGGATATGCACATGCAAAATTTACTAGTTACATGCAGATTGCTTCACAGATTAGCTGCTGAAGTTTAATTGGCACAAGAAATCTCTGACTCTAGCAGCTTCTTCAGCCAGGATTCTCTGGGTTGTGGCATTTAAAAAGTTATTTTTCTCATTAAGCTCTTCTCCATAGTCTCAGTTTGGATAGTGCTTAGCCATTTTCTGACAGATCATTTTATTTCAGAAACTTATTACCTTTTCATCATAGGCACTCATGTCATCCACATGCCCAAACACAATATGGCAATGATTCCTGTGGGAAATCCAGATTCCAATGATCTGATGTTACATGGTACTGCCAATAATTACATGCTCCTCCTTGACCTTCTTTTGCTCTATGCCCTCAATAAAAAATTTCTGCTGCATGACTCTATAGCCCATGTCACACTTGATGATCTTTTACATCCCTCTAGGTCAGCCTGTTCTATAATTAATAAACACTGATTTAATCTCCCACATATTTGACATCAACCTATATTTTTGATATATAAATGGGTGCTCATATAGATTCCAGGTGGTGTTTGCGGTTGATGTAAATGGAATCAGGATTCCCTGGATTCTGGAATGGGAGCACCAAGATGATACATGTATATGAGAATGTTCTGTTTGTGTTATGCTATGTAATACACAGGACCAGATTTTATGTACATGTACCACAAACTTTGCTGTTTGGATAATTGTCACTTTTCAATTCTAATGAGAATGAGAAATATGTCAAGAGTCTCGTGATTTGGTGGAGCTGTTTTGACTTTGGAATTAGACACAGCTCATCCTGAGTCTGAGCCCACATGATTATTAATTGTGAGAGTAGGTACACAGAAGGAAAAAGATATTACAACTTGGCTATTATGTGTAACCCCAAATTGCCAAATAAGTTTGCATTTTATGTATGGAAAGAGTAGAGTCAGGGCCGTGAATATTGCTGGTTATGTGTCCCTAATCCCTAAGAAACCCATGTTGTTTTTCCTGCTGCATGATATCTGCAATGTGAAAAACCTTTGGGCAGTATGAAGTGAGAAAGAATGGTCTTCTTTTGGATACTTCCTGGTTGGAGCTTCCTCCTCCCACTCAGGGTATTGTTTCATCTAACTTAGGTCTGAAGAGAAATATTATTGGGGAACTCTATCCCTCAACACTAGCATATAAAGAGATAGATCAGGCTCTTTAAGTCTCTGACAACAGGGGACCTGTAGCTCTCAAACCTGGAATGTGGCTACTGTGAAATGAGGAATGATGGAGAGAGTCAAACTTGAGGACGTAGTTCCAAAAGCACATATACTTCATTTGTAGTATTTTATAAGTCACATAAAGGTAATATTCTTGAAAGGCTGTTTATGTTCTTAATATAAATTTAAACTCTTTCTTTTTATGCTATCAATGTGATTACTAGAAATATTTAAATTACTCTTGGGCCTTAGGTGTTGTTTTCATTGGACAATGTTGCTTTAAGGGGTTGTTCCCATTCAAAGTTTAGTCTGTCTCCTAACAAGAACAGAGAGCAGAAAAGTTAAATAACATTTTATAGAAATTGTCACACTATTTTCATTCTTGAACAATATACTGGCACACATAATCCATAAACTGAAATGACCTTGTGTGTTATGTTAAATGGAAATGTTCTGCTGGGGAGCAATTCCCAAATCTCAAAAAAAAAAAAAAAAAAAAAAAAAGAAATGCTGCAACCAAGAACCTGTCATTCTGGCCTTATTCATGCCTGGATTGGATTTTATTCACTGTCACTCACAGGGAAGGCTCTCTGACTCCAGGGGCAGGTCTGAGGCCCTGCCTAATCAGGAACACTTAGATCTGTCCGATGCTGTGTGCGACCATGGAGGTGGGGGCCGACTTCTGCTGCCTTCCCCTTTTCCCTCTGAGTCCGCCACATCAGCCATTTGGCTCTGGGCATTCACTCCTGCTTTGGAGTCCCATGTTGCTCTTCTGTGCATGGGATGAAGATGCCTAGGGACAAGGACTGACTCCTGAGCAGCAGGAAATGATGAGTGGGCAGTGCCATCATGAGTGTGGGGAGGGAGGCTGTTGGAATGGCGGGACTGGAACTGGAACTGGCAGACCTGAACTCTCCGCAGTCTCTGGAGTCTGCAGGCCTGAGTCCTCCTGTGGGGCAGTGCACCGCCCTGCTGGTGATTGACAGGTGGTCCCATTATCGTGATCAAATCTCCACATGCCATTTTTCTGCGGGAGATCAGCTGGGGTATAAAGGGACCTTGCTTCCTCCTGAGCTAGCTAATTTTGTTTTACTTTTTCTTTATTTGTTGTATGTGTTGCTGGAAGTTGAACCTTGGGATATTTTACTACTGAGATATAACCCTAGTACATTTTATCTTTTTATTTTGAGACAGGGTCTAAGTTAGTTGGTGGGATTGGCTTTGTTATGGTTTGATTTCTCTAGACTTTTCTATTGCAATTAAGTGTATAATTTTTAAATATATATGAATTTATATATGGATTTAGCTTATATTGTGATTCCTTGATGATTATTGAAATAGTAGTTTCAAATATACATGAGTATCAGGTAATGATAAGTACTCTTTTTGCTCTTATAATTGAAAAATTTCTTGGCTAAAATTATATACAATTTTGTAGATGAATTTTAGAACTTTTTGACTTAGTTTCTTATTTCATTGACAGTAAAGCATTTTGATTTTTTTATTATTGCATTACAGTTATACATAATATTTGGCTTCATTTTGACATAATCATAGAAGCATGGAATATTGTTTGCTCCATTTTATTGCCCAGTAGTTTCATTTTCCCTCTCTGTCTACCCCCCTCTTCCATTTATTTAAAATTTTATAAATTACTGCTTTATAAATACACATAAAAGTAGAATTTACTCTGATATATTCATATAGGTACATAGCAATTTTACTGGAATATATTGTAGGTTAATTATGGGGAATATTGTCTTCCTTGTAATGATTAGTTTTATCATCTACACATGGGATGTGTGAGTTTTTATGTACTTCTGATGATACTTATTTTCTCATACATTCTACATATCTTCTTTCCAAACACATATACATGTGAAATACCACATGCATATTGCACATATACAAAACTTAGTCATGGTGTTTTTTACTATTTCATAAACTGGATATACTATAACTAAAAATGTGACTGGCTCCCAGTAAGCAGTTTTCCCACAGATCATTATTTATCTCTTCCAAGATGTGTGTTCTCTTTAACCATGCCCCTGAGATTGTATGGTTGGTGTTCAGGTGAGTAATGTTGTGTTCTTGCATGTTAACATGGTCACAAATGCTGTAATTTCTTTTAGTTTCTGTGACAGTGAGCATCATATATCTTCAATAGCAAGAATTTCCACAAATAATATTAAACTCTTGAATTTATGAATATTCACTTGTTTTATATCATCATCAATTTTATTTAGTTGTGCCTATGATGGAATTTTATTTTATATATCTAAATATTTTTAATAATATTGAGATTTTGAATTTTTTATGATTATTGAAATCTTAGAGATGTCCCTTGTATTAATTGGCAGTTCAAGGCATTTTCATGCATTTCTTTTGTGGTTTCTGGTTTCAAAGATAAGAATGTGTATTCAAAATGGCAGATAGATTTGGATTTCAAGAAAAAAAGTTTTGCTTTTAATTAATAAAAAAATTACATTTTTATCCGCATGGTTTTGTGTTGTAGGCATCTTGTATGTTTTGTTTTTGGAGGTTTTTTCAAATGAAATTCTACAGTTGATCTATGAAAATTCTAAAAGGAAATATAAATAAGAAAACTCTCACTTCCCTATGGCTGCAGAAAAATGAATATATTTACTCAAAATCATTGGCTAAGTAAATTCTTGAATGACACATCCACTAAAAAATCCACTCTCTTCCTTGAAGATTTTTAAAAATGTTTTTGACAGTGAATCATGCATTCTCTTTTCTGGGTTTTAGACATTAATACAAAATCATATAGAATAAGATTTGGCAAATCCTAGAAATAAGCATCATAATTTATTGTTTTCTAATGATATGTTTTGGAGATAGCAAAAAGGGACATTTATTTTTAGAAATACTTACATATTTTTTCTTCAAAATTTCTCATAAGCCTTTTAGATTTATTTCTTTTCTGAGTCATACTCAGACTCTGGGAATGTGTTGCACTTTGTTTGTACCGTAATCTGCAAGCACTAGGATGTCTTCTCTAGGTACTCTCTTCAAAATGGAGAGAAAATAATATTTCTTCAGACACATCCTCTACATCAAGAGCAAATCAATCTTTGAGGAGCTTTGAAGGGATTTCACTTAGTTCTGATTCTGGTTATTTCTCTCTGTGCAGCTGAGTTGCCATTTAATATCCTGAAACCTGTGTTTTCTCATCTCTAAAATGGGAATAATTTTGGAGGACACAGATGAATCATGCTCATCATGGAGACTAGTAATACATGTATGCGCTGTGGCCACAGCTAACAAACTACCTGGAAAATGCTGTGCGGATACTGATTGTTTAACCATTATTTGCCACTCATATGAATTTTCTTTCAAAAACTTGTAATAACCTTTTTACTGTAGGCACCAATGTCATCCACAGTCCCAAAATAAAAGTTTGAATCTTTCTTTTCTAAATTCCAAATTCCAATTCTTGGTGCTTCAAGGTGGTACAACAAATTGCTTCCTTGTACTTCTTTTACTCTTTGTACTTCCAATAAAGGAGTTGTCTGCTCCATTTCTCTATCACCCATGTTCAACTATGTTTAGAAAATGACTTAGAAATCAGTATTTTTTGCTGGTTTGTAAAGAAGGGTTGAGATTACTTCTGACTGGTGTCATTTCTTGTTATAAACTGAAACAGGATTTCCCCAGGTCTGAGAAGAGGTGCCGCATTAACAATCAGGTATATAAAAAGGTTTTGTTTATATGTAATATATGTGCCTATTATATATATACACATAGATTCAGGCCAGTATCTTACCTACTTTTTTTGTTTCTTTCTTTTTTTTTAAGTTGGAAATGGCCACACTACCTTCATTTTATTTATTTTACTGTGGTGCTGAGGATTGAACCCATGTGAGGGAAGCCCTCCACCCCTCAGCTACAACCCCAGCCCTACATAAACTCTCATAGTCACAGAAAAAAAGGAAGTCATACATCAATGCATTTCCTAATGACATTGATGGGGACATCAGGTAGGCAGATATGGCAGAGCAGGGAAATATCTTCTACAGGTTTTGGGTGTTAATGCAATCTTAACTTCTGAAATGGTGGATGGAGGTCTGCTAAGTTTAGTAAGACTTTTTGAGAAGTTTATCCATTATTTACTAGACTGTTAGGTCAGGTAGAGTAGTTAAAGTAAATGGTTTATTAAAGGGCCTAAAATTGATCAAGGAAGGTAATTTTGGCTTTCAACCTACAATATTCTGTCTCCACAATCTTGATGCTCTGAACAGCAAAGGTTAAGCAGGCTACAGGATATTTAGTACAGATGCAGCTTCTGTAGAGAACTTCAGTTTACATACATATAAAAAAAATATGGCCCACACCTATAGTCCCAGCACTTGGGAGGCAAAGGTAGAAGTGGCTGAAAAGTTTGAGACCAATCTGGGCAAGACAGCAAGTACCTTTCTCAAAATAAAAGAGCAAAAATAAAAATGTATTTACTCTATTCCTTTTTTTAAAGATTCATTCTTTTAAAAAATTTTCTTTTTTTGCTTTTTACAATTTTTTTCTCTTTGTAGATGATTGCCATACTTTTAATTAATTAATTAATTTCTATATGGTGCTGAGGATGAAACCCAGTGCCTCACATGTGCTAGGCAAGTGCTCTACCACTGAACCACAAACCCAACCCTATTTTATTCTTCTAAAATTTTTATTTTATGGTACTAGGGAGTTTATTTATTTATTTTGAAGTAAGTCTTTTTATTTTTACAGGCTGCATTTTTTTTTTTTTTTTTGCGGTGGTGGGGATTGATCCCAGGGCCTTATGCTTGCAAGGCAAGAACTCTACCCACTGAGCGATACCCTCAGCCCCCAGACTGCATTTTGATTCAATGTACACAAATGGGTTACGACTTCTCATTTCTATGGTTGTACATACATATACATAGGGTAATACTGTTTCATTCTACTATCTTTCAATCTGCCAGCTCCTCACACCCCATTTTTCTCCAAAGTTTCTTCATTCTTCTCTTCCCCCTACTACCCCTCCTCATTATATATCATCAGTCACTTATCAGAGAAAACAATTGAATGTTGGTTTTTTGGGTTTGGCTTATTTCACTTAGCATGATATTTTCCAACTTCATTCATTTACCAACAAATGTCATAATTTTATTCTTCTTTATGGTTGAGTAACATTCCATTGTGTATATATACCATAGTTTCTTTATCCATTCATCAATTGAAGGGCATCTCCTTTGGTTCCACAATCTGCCTATTGTGAATTGAGCTGCTATGAACATTGATGTGGCTGCATCACTGTAGTATGCTGATTTTAAGTCCTTTGGATATAAACTGAAGAGTGGGAGAGCTAGGTCAAATGGCGGGTTCCTTCCAAGTTTTCTGGGGAATCTCCATACTGCTTTCCAGAGTGGCTGTACCAATTTGCAACACCACCAGCAATGTACAAGTGTGCCTTTTCCCCCACATCCACACCAACATTTATTATTGCTCGTATTCTTGATATTTTCTATTCTAATTGTAGTTAGATGAAATCTTAGGGTGGTTTTAATTTGCATGTCTCTAATTACTATGGATGATGAGCACTTTTTCATATATTTGTTGATCACCTTTTTGTCTTCTTCTTTGAAGTGTCTGCTCAGTTCCTTAGCCCATGTACTGATTGAGTTCTTTGTATTTTTGATGTAAATTTTTTAAGTTCTTTATAAACTTTGGAGATTAGTGCTCCATCTGAGGTGTGTGTGGAATAGATTTTCTCCCACTCTGTAGGCAGGCTCTCTTTTCACCTTATTGATTGTATCCTTTGCTGGAAAAAAGCTTTTTAGTTTAACCTATCCCATTTATTGATTATTGCTTTTATTTCTTGTGCTATGGGAGTCTTGTTAAGGAAGTTTGGTCCTAAGCCAATGTGATGGAGATTCGGGCCTACTTTTTCTTCTTTGGTAAAGGGTCTCAGGTCTAATTCCTTGATCCTTGATTTATTTTGAGTTGGGTTTTGTACAGAGTGAGAGATAGGAGTTCAATTCCATATACCTGCTTTTCTTTTAGGTGAGGAATACAATCTGTTACCTGTATTTCTTCTCAGGTCCAAGAAAACAGGAGAGACACTGCCCTGAGTGAAAACAGGGAACTTTAAGCAGAAAGCTTCCAGAGGTAGGTTTTCTCCCTCCAAATGCTGGCATTGGTACATTCCATTCCTGATACCAGAAAGCAAGCAAAATATAATAATAATAATATATATGCACACACACACATACCCCCACCCACAGAAATCCCACTTTTTTGAATAAGTGCCACTAAACAAATTCTAAAATAATAAGAAAAGCTGTATGAGTCCTGTGGTGTAGTGGAGGTGTTTGGGCTTTTAAATTAGACACAACTTTTTTTGTACTCCAGAATAAACCCAGGGCCACTTAACCATTGAACCACATCCCCAGAATGTTTTTTTTTTTTTTTTTTTTAATATTCTTTTAGTGACAGGTTCTTGTGAAGTTGCTGAGACTGACTTTGAACTTGCAATTTGCCTAACTCAACCTTCCATGCTCCTGGGATTACATGTGTGTGCCACCATGCCTGGCAAAAAATTTATCTTGATTCCAAGCCCACTTGCTTATTTAGGGACTTTCATCATAGAAAGAAAAATATCATGGACTGGCAATTATATCTAAGGCCAAGTAACCAAATAAGGTTTTGCTCTTTAATCCTGAATTCTCACTGGCCCGTAAAGTGTGTCATATGTCAGCAGTAAGACTCCAGAAGTCCTGTCCTGTTTCTGCAGAATATCTTCAGTCACTACCTGAAATCCTATCTAAGCACATATATGCCAGCATTCCAGCACATTCCCAGATTGTGTGGTGCATTGTGGAGAGGGATGATCATCAGAATCACAACTCCATATATTGTTTTCCTGCATGAAGAGCACTGTAGTCTGTAGTCTGTAGGTGTCTCAGATTTTCTTTCTTCCTGAACTTGTTTTACTTTTTTGGTGGGATTGTGGTACTCTGCTTTGAACCCAGAGATCCTTTACCATTAAGCTATATCCCTGGTACTTTGTATTTTTTATTTGAAACAGATGCTGAATCTGGTGTTGAACTTGTGCTCACAATTTGCTAGGATTACAGGTGTGTGTCACTCTAGGTGAATCCTCCTGAATGTTCTAAATGCATGGGAAACAAAATGTGAAATCAAGAACCCTGTCTCCCAGTCTAAGTCTTTATATATATATGTTCAATAAAATCCTAAAATTCCAGCTCCCTGTCCATATTCCCAATTACAACTTTTCCTCTCCTCAGTATTATCAATTATTTTCCCCTATTACATTTCAAATGAGCAAACTATTTTTAATTTTTTTTAACCAAGAACTGGATAGAACTCTCTAAAGAATTTGTTTTCTGGTTGGGTGCAATGGCTCATGCCTATAATCCCAGAGACTCAGTTGGCTAAGGCATGAAGGTTGCAATTTCAAGGTCAACATCAGAAATTTAGGTTGAGCATAGGCAATTTAGAAAGACCTGTCTCAAAAATTTGGCTGGGTATACAGCTCATATTTAACATGCCTCTGTGACAAATACCTGGTATCATAGAAAAATCAAAAGCAAAGGCTTTTGTTGTTTTTGTTAATTATGAGCATTTCACAGGATAGAAATTAGAGAAAAATCACTTGACAATTGCAAAAATATGTGCTTGCACTCTCCTTTTGTCTCTCCAAGGCCAGAAAACTTGTCACAATGTCTTTGTGTTGAGAAGCCCCCTGTTGGAATTTATGTCAGAAAGTTCTCCCTCCTTCCCTCTCATAATTTCCTGATGCTGTGTTTCAGAACTGATACATGGATCCCACAGCTGGCACTTCTAATATCTCTTGTGTATTTAGTGAATATTAAGTCTAGTGAATATCAGTACTAGGGGCTTATCTTGTTAGAGAGCAGACTAAATTAGGGACTATAGTTTTCCAGAGAAGTAGTCGAGTGCCCTAAAGCTGGGAGATCTCGTGGCGTGCCCTTCATCCAGAATTTGCTTCAGTTGTTCCCTTACCTTGGCTACTGTGAATACTGCTCCAATAACAATGAGAATGCAACCATTTATTTAACATACTGATTTCACATACTTTGAAAATGCACCCTGAATTATTATTGTGTTAATTTTTAAAGAACTTTCAACTTTCAAGGCTTTTTACAAATTAGCTCTATTGAAATCATATTCTAGTACAGTTTGGAAATGTGTATTTTGTCCATATCCACATAATTGGGGTACTAGCTCTTCTTTCATTTTTTGATAGCAGCTGTTCTAACAGTTACACTCAGGCTGCAGAAGTTCTCATAGTTGAGTGCTACTCTAAATTTATGTTGAAAGTTTGTTAGACCAGGCTGCCTTATGCTCATTGAAAGGTGATGTGAACCTATTCTAGAAATAAACAGGAATCTGTATTTTTAACCCTTTTTCTTCACTCCTGGTGGGGTTGCAGCCCATGAAAATTCTTTCATACCGATGTGGAGCCACATCTTTGTGATATAGAGAGATATGCACATGTGCATTTGTCATTGCTCCCAAATCCTGGAAGATTAGTATGTAGTCCATTGAATGAAAAAAGTTGGATTTTGGACAAATTCCTTACAGAAAAAATTGCTTAGCCCTGGAGTTATCACTGAGGTGAGCTGAGGAAGGGGGCTCATGGAGTACTTCACTACTACTTGGGCTGCAGTCATGGACTGTGTTTCCCTTGTTCATTCTTTGGTGCTGGATAGATAGAAGCTCAACTGTTAGCAACAGCATTTTGCAGATTATGCTGGGAAATATCTTTTAGGAAAAATTGGGACCCTTGAGATTTAACATGTATTCTTCCCTGGTCCCATGGGGTAAAGCCCATGGATCTTGCATTTTAGAGACACACTCCTTTTCTCTGATCTTGATAGTCATGTATATCTAGTCTTTTTTTCTATGTGCAGCCATTAAATTAAAATTTAAACTACAGATAATTTAGAGTTAGATGTGCTATATTTATGACTGAAATGGTCTTCCTCTACTCAGGGTGACAGTGGATTAAATACCCTGTTCCAGTTATATAAGGATAATTGCTCAAGGAATGCTAATGCCCTAGGATATCCCAACTTTTCCCTCTTTTCTGGTGGTAGATTTTTTGTTTTATATGCCTCTAATCAATTTGTAAATTTAAGAGGTATTCAAAACATTATAGATTTATTTGGTGTATTCATGAGTGGATTGAGAGTTAGGAGGTTTATATATTGCTATATTTTTATAATCATCCCTCTTAATATCTGCTATCTGGTGGGTGCTGCTGAGGTATAATCCCAGTGAAACACACGTCTGGCATATAATCGCAACCAGTGGTCTGTGGTTCTAGTTTTAATATCTACCTTTAAGTTGGGTTGTGTTACTCCTTCACCATAATTTTCTTGATATGATTGGATTTATTTAGGCCTTTTTATTGCACTTAATAGAAACAGTATTTACATATATACAGATTTACCTATGTAATTTTCTCTATTGTGATTTCTTCATCTTTATATTATCACAATATTATAATTTTATAACATATAATAGAGCCAGGTAATGATACCTGGTACTTTTGCTTTTATATTTCAGAGAGTTCTTGGCTAAGTATATTTAAGTACAACCTTCCAGGAGAATTTTAATGTTTTCACTTTGTTCCCTTCTTTAATTATGTTCTGATATTATTATAGATTGACTTGGGTAAAATAGTCATCCTTATAATGATAGTTTTATCATCTATACTTGGGGTGTGCAACTGATATACTTGCATGTATTTGATGTACTTGCGTGTATTTTTATTTTCTCAAATTCTGCATTATTAAATATGCTTACATATGAAATACAACATTCATGTGACATCTTTATAAAATATGTTTTTTAGTATTTGTCAAACTGCATATAAGGAAAAATTTGCTGGCTTCTAGAACCTTTATTTTCCACAGTTTATTTTTGTTTTACTTCCTAAAAGTACATCCCTTTTAACCATGACCCTGGGTTTCAATTCTGGAGCAATATATGGTTATGTCCTCATATGTCCAGGAGTTGTAATTTCAGTCTCTGTGTCTGGTAGTGGTGTATCATGTATGTTTGATTAAAAAAAAACAGTTTCTGCACATGGATAATAAGAGCTTAAAATATATCTTCCCTTTATGAGAATGCCTTTATTCCACATGTTCATCGATACTATTTAATTTTGTGTACACAATGTGATTTTATCTAATCTCTAAAGATGTTTAGTTTTTCATGGTTATGGAACACTTAAGTATCTCCTATTTTTCAAGTCTTTTACCTGCTTTTCTTTTGCAGTCTGTATTTTTCTTTCTTTTTATAAGGGTTTGATTATATATGAAGCAATTAGGTCATTTGTCCTTGCACCATTGCATGGAACCACTTGATAAATAGAATGTTTATTTTAATATTATATAGTTTATAAATTTAAAAGTATTATTTTGTGTAATTTTTAAATTTTAAAATTTTTTGTTGTTCATTTTCCCTTTTGTGATATTGGGGATTGAAACTTGTGCACTATTACTGAGCTATATCTTCTACTCCTTTTTCAATTTTATTTTCAGACACACTTTGCTTAGTTTTTTGGGTTGGCCATAGACTTGTGATCCTCATGCCTTAGCCTCTAAAGTACTGGATATTTCAGGTGTGCACCACCATATGCATCCTGTCTCACTCTTTCTTATGTCTACATTAGGATGCTTTATCTTATCTTTTATATTTTGCTATTATTTATTCATAATTCTTATATTTATATTTAGTATGTGAAAATGGGTTATGTGGTATGAGTGAAGGATACAAAACCATTTTTATTATCAAGCAAGTATCCCAGTATTCTAGGATCTTTCTTTGGAAAGTATGCCATTTTTCCTCTTCCCTGCACTACAATCTCTGTGATTTAAAACTGTCTAAATAGTGAGAGACTTATTAAGAGTTTTCTCTTGAGATCCACCATGTATTCATTTTATTATGAGTTCTGCACTGATTATTTTCACTTCATAACATTAGTCTTTTTTGGCATCATGATTTTTGTCAGTGGTAGACTTCATGTACAACAATGGAATGTATATATCAAATAGCCTCACAATGTAGTAGTCTGTACTATCTAGATTCTTGTCATTACACTCAGATTTTGGAAAATAGCAGAATTGTCTGAAAATAAATTCTCCAGAATATATTAACTTCAAGTGAAACATCATTATATATATATGCATATATATGCAATTACATAGTATATAATTGATATAATTTTACTTGTTGAATTTTTGAATTTACCAGAGATTTTTTTCAATTTCATTTGCTCTCTTTTCTTTTCTTTATTCTTTTTTTTTCTTTTTTAGTACTGTTGATTGAACCCAGGGCACTTAACCACTGAACCACATCCCCAGCCCTGTTTTACATTTAAGTTAGAGACAGGGTTTCAGTGAGTTTCTAACCGACTCACTAAGTTGCTGAAGTTGGCTTTGAACTCTTGATCCTCCTGCTTAAGCCTCCTGAGTCACATAAATTAAATAAATTAAAAATAGGATGTTCCCAAATGTCCTTTTTTTGGGGGGGGGGTTCTGGGGATCAAACCCAGGTCTTCTGCTTGCAAGGCAATCACTCTACTGACTGAGCTATCTCCCCAGCTCCCAAATGTCCTTTTAAATCCCTTCTTTAACTATTCTTCACAGTCATTCATGTAATAAATTTGATTTTATTGAGCACAGCAAGAACAGGCAAACATTGAAATTATAGAGATTCTTGAGTTACCACAAAGGAACCATACCAGGTACTATTGCTTACACCAAGAAACAGAACATTAATGATGCCCTGAAAACCCATTTATGCCCTCTTAATACCCCTTCATAATATACAATGGTAAGTTCTCTTTTACTTTTCTATATAGTATTATTTATCCTTTTAAAAAACAAAATGAGCAAAAAATAAAACAGAAGAATTACTCCCTCTTTACTCACTAATGTAAAATTGGAGGAGAATGTGGAAGCTGTGGGCTTGTTTCCAACCCTGACCCCACCCTGGCCTCCTGCTCTTCAATAGGAGAGGATGTGAGGTAAATCTAAAGATGAAGAAGGAAAGGGCTGGAGCAAGATACAATGCTGGGGACTGCTAAGAGGTGCTATCAGAGTATAAGGGGCATGAGGGAGCAAAGAGCAAAAGAGCAAAGAAGTGGAGAAGTGCAACTGTTGGCCAGTGAGAGGCTCAAATGGAGCAGGCCAGATGGTGTAACAATGGCAGAGTGACTGGGCAGTGTCAGCATCTAGACAGGGGAAAATGAGAAGGCTGGAGTTGAAAGAGTTGCATCTCTTGTGCAGGTAAAATGTCCACAACCTAGTTTTTTTACACTCTCACCTTTCAAGGGGCATCCTATCCCAAACTCGTTGGAAGGGCTCTCCTGCTCTCACCCCAATTTCTGTTTTATGCCAATTGGGATTCACTTTATCTTCTTTCTCCTGTTTCTTCTTGTCTTCTGCATATTGTTTATTCCCCTCCTCATCCTCAGCAGGTTCTTTTCTCCTCAAACCCCTTCTTGGCCTCTTTCATCACTTCTTTATTTTGCTCTTTCCATTTTGCTTTATCCTTCATGTTCTTCTTATCCTTCAGGTCTTTGGTGCTAAATAGATCACTGTCTTATGCTTTTCTCTGAGATGGTGCTGGGGTTTTGTTTGAACGTACATGAAAACTGGGTTCCATCATTCAGATTGAAGAGCCCTAACCTGCACAGTGTGGTGGCAGCTGGAGGAAACTGTCCCAGTGGTAAAGGCAGCAATGTTGGGGACCAGTTAGAGCATTCTCATAGAGTCATTTTCCCACTTCTCTTTTGTCTATGGGTAGAATTAATGCTTCACAGTGTATGCCTGAGTAGATAGCACCACCCCATTTTCCAAAGTGGCTTTACTTTTTTATCTTGCCACAACAGGTCTGACAATTCCAATCACTTAACATCTCTGTGACCATTAGACATTTTGTATGTGTGTGATTGCTTTATTCTTTCCTGATGAGTGTACAGTAGTGTTTTAGCTTGAATTTTAGCTTCCTTAAATATTATTGCTTTATACTCATATTCATTTTTTGTCATTTTAATGTTTCCTTCTTTGTGAAAACTTTTGAAATTTCTCATCTGTGCTATACTCTGTTGAGATATATTTTCCCCAAAGAAATGGTTGAGAGTGATTTTCTCAGACTTTTGTGGTATATCACAAGTGGAAATCACACCCCAAAGGAAGGAGAATCCTCCTTTCACTGTATGGTCAAGCTGAGAACTTCAAGGACTGTACCTTGTTTCTCATCTATATAGTCTTATCACCTTTTATGTGTCAGACAGGTGTAGGGCCGGGAGTGTCATGAGGTTATTTTAACTTCTCAAAGGCAGTTTGAATTCTAGTGTACAAGTCAAATATTTTATTTGTTCATTTTAAGGCCTCCTACAGGAGGCCTCATATTAATCCAAAATTAGGGACCAGTATCTGACTCTTTAAGTTAGATATTTTATGGCTTTGACCAAAATTAGTTACAAGAGTAATTTCAGAGAAGGAAAAATTTATTATGGGGCTCACTGTTTCAGAAGTCTCAGTGCAGAGATGTTTGATTCCATTCCTTAGTGACTGGGATGAAACAGAGCACCATGGCAAGAGACTGTGATGAAGAAAAGCATCTAGGAAGATGGTGCCAGGGACTCTTCTCCTCCTGCCATATTCTCCTTACCTACAGTTAGGATTCCATCCCTATCAGAGGCTTAATGCATTGAATAGGCAAAACTCTCATAACCTAATCAGTTAATATTTGAACCTTCTTGCTTTGTCTAATGCATGAGCTTTTGGGGGACAACTAATATCTAAATCATTACACTGACATTTACAGGAACCCATGTACTGTCTTTGGTTTCTGATTTCTATAAGGCTTAAGATAGACTTAGAGAAGTCAGGAAAAGACTTCTTTAAATCTGACATCAAAATTCAGGTCCATTGGGTAATCTGGAATCCCAGATAGGTGACTTGTTTACAAAACTCAGCCATTTTCGTGTACACTTTATATCTACATGAGGTGAGGTGTTTCACTGAAGCAATACAGTATCTAAAATCTGAGTTCATAGTTGGACTTGGCTATAAGCAGATCATTCTCACATTGTGAAAGGATTTATCAATCCAGTCATGAACCTCAGCTAGGAATTTTGATAGATTTGTATTTTAAAAATTACAATAAAATAAATCCCTATGCAAGAAAATCCAGTAGTACTGGATTGTTACTCATCTCTTAAAATTGATACTTTTAAGCAGTCATTGTTACCTGGCATTACCATTAATAAAGGATATGGTTTTGGTATTATTGGATGATTATCTGAAACTGTTACTTTAAACTCTCAGATCTTGCACAAATTAGTATGCATCAGTGGGTTTTTTGAAAAAAAAAAACATTTAAACAGAAGAATTGGGTTATTGCAGGGTGTTTGGCAAATACAACCAAATCCATCTTTTAAGAACTTGACCACAAGAGACTTCATCCCTATTAATACTTCACTCTTAAGGGGATATTGTTTCTTCTTGGGTGATGGCCACCTTCTTAAACAAGATATTGTTTGAGGTAATATTGATCATCCTTCTCATGGTCCCTTTGACCATTATAGCCTTATTTATTTATTTATTTTGACCATGGATGGTACCCACGGATACATATCCTTGGCACTTCTTATTCTTGTTTCTTATTTTGAGTCAGGGTTTCATTAAGTTGCTTAGGCCCTTGCTATATTGCCTAGGGTAGCATTGAAATTACAATCCTCTTGACTTCTCCTTCCAAACAGCTGGGATTAGTGGTATGTGCCACTGTGCCTGACTCAGTCATTTTTTTAAAGAACATCTCTATCTCAATTTGATTTATGTTTTATAAAGTTGAATATTTTAATTTTTCACACATGAAAAAATATTTTTAATGTATAAAAAGTTTATATTGTTATATATGTGCACATAAAATACAAGTATCACTTGATCCAATTGACTTTGCTGTATTCTTTCATGTTTCCATTACTCTTCTCATTTATAATAACTGCCCTGCTCTGATAATTGTTTTAACATTCAAACTCTTTTTTGACCTTAATATTTCTTTAAGTCTGTATTCCAGATCAAATAAAATTTGGTAAAAATGGAGTTCTACTATTTAATGGACACTTCATAAAATATCATAATAATGAATATTATTACTGCTATCACATTTTTGTGACAAGATATGAAAAACTCATAGAGTGATATGTACACATTTGAAATAATCAAAAAGATTATTATCAAGGCAGGCAAAATGGTGTATTAGAGTGAGGCAGCATGTCTCCTAGGTCAGTTACTCAGAACTCAATTAGTGGAAACAGTATTTCTCTCTGAGTCTCTGAGTAAAAACTCCTGAGACTGGAGGGCCAATGTGCTCTTGCTGAACCAGATTGTTCAATTCATTAATTGATCTAAAAAATTTACCACAAGTTTACCAATCATCAGTGGAGAGCCAAACTAGGAGTCATCTTGAGAGTACACTACAGCTGTGAAAATGAGTAGTGGAAACCCAGATCTGAGAGATGATGGCTAAGCCTGCATAAGCCTCTCTGAGCCTAGCAAAGGCTTAACTGAGCTTCACAAACCCAGGGAAAATAAAAAACCAAGAGCATTTTTCCTTGGTAAACTCCAGTTGGAAAGGCTAGGGAGAACCTAACTCTCTTCCTGTGGCTCAAAGGAACTCATAAGACCAGTTACAATGGATCAGAAATTTGATAGGGTGAATTTCAGGGCACTTGGCTCTCTGATTGACTGCCTGACTGGTCCTTGGAATTTCCAAGATCAGAGCACCCACTTTTCCCTTCCATCCACCTAGTTTGACACCTCCTGAGTCACTGACACCCACCCAGTATAGGGTCCTCCCTGTTCCTGGTACTGCCAGTTTTTTGACATACAAGTGACTCTGGCCTTCCCTACCTGACTGGTCCCTCGGATCACAATCTGTCTGGACCCTTGGATCCCTGGGACACAGTCTACCAACCCTTTCAACCTCACACTCTGCCCACTGCTTGATCTACTAGGCCTGCAGTTTCACTACTTGGCCCATAGTTCAGCCTGCCAGGCCAACCTGACCCAGGCACCCACATTGCTATCTGGCCCACAGGCTGTCCCAACCAGTCCACCATTTCACCACCTGACCTGCCCAGTCCATCCCAGATTGACATCTGTGAGGCTTTAGAAGAATATTGATTCAACAATGCCAGCAACTCACCACAAAATAAAGCATCAAGAACCTCAATAAAACTAAGTCCTTGCTGTTGAGGGCCATCTTGGACAAGATGGCACCTGGCAGTGAGCCAAAGGGCACTGGCTACCAAAATAAGGAAGTACCCAAAAAGGCTGCTTGGTTACTAGTTCCTTGGAGACTTATGACGTGTTGATGCCAGGCTTTAGAATTGGTTTTCTAATATCATGCCATGTGTGGACAGCTCGTGATTCATATAGTGCTACGCTGACATTCCTCTGCATGCTCTCCTGTGTGAGAGAAAGCTTTGCTCTAATTGGCTGTTAAGCTAGGAGCCTGGGGGAGGAGAAAGGGAGAGGGAAGAAGGAAGAGAGTAGCAGAACAAAGGAGGCAGAAAAACAGGGAGGACACAATAAATCTGGTAAACTAAAGATTGGTGGTGTCTCCTTTCTCCACGCTCGTTCCGCTGGACGGAACAAGTTGTGGCCTGGACGGGGGGCTTCTTCCTCCTTCTGCGTCCTCCCATGTAAGTAACTTAAGGTAAGTTATAGGAAAACTAAGTAACTGTAGGTAAGCTATAGGAAAACTGTAGGATAACCCCGGTAAAGGGAGGCCACATACCCCAGTAAAGGGAGTCTGCATAACCCTGGTAAAGGGAGGCAACATAACCCCAGTGAAGGGAGTCTATATAACCCTGGTAAAGGGAGGCCACATAACCCCGGTGAAGGGAGTCTGCATAACCCCGGTAAAGGGAGGTCTCGTAAATCCAGGATGGGGTCACAAGTGTCAAGAAATCAAATGATAGGAATCATACAAGATGTACTTAAGGCTAATGGAACTGCCGTAAAATGATCTACTGTAACAGCATATGTAACTACACTGGCCAAGGTTAGTCCTTGGTTTTTGGAAGAGGGAGTCCTAAATATTCCACAATGGGAACATGATAAAGAGGATCTTATTAAAGCAGAAAAGCAATCCCCGTTACCTAGAGGTACTTTTCCCATGTGGCAGCTCATTAAGGAATGTCTAACATTTAAAAAAGGTAAAATAATAACTTTAGTAAAAAAAGGAAATATGTGTCTGGAAGAGATAAAGGAACAACTAAGTGTAACTTCTCCTGAAGAGGAAGAAGAGGAGAAGGGTCTTACTGGGGAGAAATTAGAAAAATCATCAAGGACACGGTCACCCCCATCAGTTATATTGGGAAGGAATACCAATCCCTTCCTGCAGGCAGTCGCTCCCCCTCAAGCAGCCTGCCCCCTAAATCCTCCAATGTATCCTTGGGAGGAGTTATCTCATGCTATAAATCAGATGGGGTTTTCACCGCGAGGAGAAGAAACCCCCCTTAAGGAAACCTCAGCAGTACCACAATTCTTCCCTGTACTAGAGGACCAAAATAGACAAAAATTCCACCAACCTCTGGATTTCAAAACAGTAAAAAATTTTAAGGAGGCAGTGGCTACATACAGTCCACAGGCCCCATTTACAATTAGTATGTTGGAATCAGTATCGGGACTAAATCTAGTGCCAGAAGATTGGAAAAGACTATGTAAAGCTGTGCTATCAGGGGGGCAGTACCTAGTGTGGAAAACTGCATGGCAGGAAACCTCATTAGAAATGGTAGGCTGTAACGCTGCCACAGGCTTTCCCCAAAGAAATGTAGAAATGCTAACAGGAGAAGGAAACTATGAAGGTATTCAACAGCAGATTATTTACGATCCTTGGGTGTATGCACAAATTGCTGCTGCTGCCACTAAGGCCTGGAAGTTAATTCAAGGGTCAGGAGATTTACAGGGGCAGTTGTCTAAGGTGATTCAAGGGAGTAATGAACCATTTGCAGATTTTGTTGATAGACTAATCCAAACAACTGCTAGAGTATTTGGGGATTCAGAACAAGCTATGCCCTTAATAAAACAATTAGCTTATGAGTAAGCAAATAGATGGTGTAAAGATGCTATAAGACCATGGAAAAATAAAGATTTAAGTACATATATAAAGGTCTGCAGGGATATCAATGATGCAATCATTACAGGACAAGTAATAGCTGCTGCTCTTTATGGGCCAAATCAGAGGCAATCAAGAGCTAAAGGAATAATATGCTTTAAGTGTGGGCAAGAAGGGCACTTCAGAAGAGAGTGCCCTGAAGGGCCCACCGGATTAAAGCCCAGGGGAACACCTAAGACTAGAGAATGTCAAGGGACAAATCAACCTGCCCCAGGTCTATGTCCCTGGTGCCGGAAAGGAAGGCACTGGGCGAGATTTTGTACATCAAGATTTGACATAGAGAGAAATCCTCTTCCAACCCAGTCAAAAAACGGTCAGGGGGGCCCAACCCAGGGCCCTCAAATATACGGGGCCTTTCAGAATCCCACAGTCCAGATCCCCACTCACAATCCTTTCCGACTATCTCCTCATTGTCCCGAGGAACATCAGGGAGGGGGAGATTGGACCTCTGTGCCTCCGCCCGACTTGTTCTCACCCCAAAGATGGGAGTACAAGTGGTCCCCACGGGCATACATGGACCACTCCCTGAGGGCACAGTAGGATTATTGCTGGGGTGAAGTTCCACAACTCTGTCAGGATTACAAGTATTTCCAGGAGTCATTGATTCTGATTATACTGGGGAAATAAAGATTATGTTATCCTCCCCTCGAGGGGTATCTGTTGTTTTTCCAGGAGATAAAATAGCCCAAATATTGATATTGTCTAGCCATCATGGGGCCTTTCTCAGTTCACAAAGGACTGGAGGAGACAACGGGTTTGGATCCGCAGGATCGGGTGTCTTTTGGGCACAATAAAAAAAAAAAATAGACCCATGCTTAAATTGAAAGTTAATGGTACTCCCATAGAGGTCTAATAGACACGGTGCTGACATCTCTATTACAGGACAGAAGGACTGGAACAAATCATGGCCTGTTACAGCATCCAGTACTACCTTACAGGGACTTGGATTTGCCAAAACCCCATTACAAAGTTCAGCTGTATTATCTTGGGAGGACTCGGATGGGAAAAGGATAACATTCCAACCTTATGTATTAGCTCACCTGCCTGTCACTCTTTGGGGAAGAGACATTTTAACACAGATGGATGTTGTCATTTCTTCCTCAGTTTAACAAAATATTTCCTGTCTAAACCCAACCATTTTACCAGTCATGGTGGGACAAGTTTATATCCCTGGAAAAGGACTAGGCAAGAATCTACAAGGTATGACCTGCTCCATTCAAGCCGAAGGACAAACAGGGACTAAGGGGCTGGGTTTTCTGGAGGGGCCACTGAACCATTAAAGATAACATGGAAATCCAATAATCCTATCTGGGTCCCCCAGTGGCCCCTTTCTAAAGAAAAAATAGAGACGGCCCAGAAAATAGTTAATCAAAATTGAAGGAAAACCATATCATTCCTTCCACTTCCCCTTGGAATACACCCATTTTTGTCATAAATAAGAAATCTGGGAAATGGCGACTCTTGCAAGATCTGAGAGCCATAAATTCCAGTATGCAGGTTATGGGCCCGGTGTAACTGGGTCTCCCCTAGTTAACTGCTGTTCCAAAACATTATCATATCATCTCTATAGACATTCCTGTGCATCCCGAGGATGATCCTCGATTTGCCTTTTCCATTCCCTCTTTGAATAATGAAGGGCCTAATACTAGATACCAATGGGTGGTCCTTCCCCAGGGAATAACAAATAGTCCCACTGTATGTCAAATATATGTTGGCCAGGCTATATCACAGGTTATACAAAATTGTAAAGGACTTTATTGTCTCCATTATATAGATGATACTCTTTTGACTCATAAGGAACAGGAGACTTTATTAGGGGTATTTGATGATATTATCAAAACCCTAAAAAAAATGGGTATTACATGTGGCCCCACAAAAGGTGCAAACCCACAGCCCTATTACCTTACTAGGACATCAAATATTAGATACCTATGTTAGGCCACAAAAAATTCAATTAGCCACAGGAAAGCTTAAGACTCTAAATGATTTCCAAAAATTATTAGGTGATATAAATTGGGTAAGACCAAATTTGGGAATCACCACTGGTCAACTTAAGCCTCTGTTTGATATTCTCCAAGGAGATTCAGACCCTACATCCCCCAGAATTTTAACTCCTGAAGATAGAAAAGCCTTAAGGTTAGTAAAACAAGCTTTAGAAAATGCTCATAGTGATAGAATTGATCTATCCTTGCCTTTTAATCTCGTAGTATTAGATTCTGAATATACTCCTACAGGTCTATTGTGGCAAACTGGACTCCTGAATGGATCCATTTGCCAGTGTCCCCCAAAAATATTTCCCTGTATCCTGTGATGGTAGCAAATCTAGTTACATTAGGACTTAAGACAGCCCTTCGAGTTTTTGGAGCTCATCCTCAGACAGTTGTTGTCCCATACACGGCAAAACAGATTGAAATACTGGTTAACAATAATGAAGATTGGGCAATTGTCTATTGTTCCACCATGACCACATTTGATAATCACTTGCCAAGTTCATCTATTGTCAGCTTCTTCAAAAGACATCCTGTTATTTTCCCTCAGGTTGTTAAGGCTCAACCTATCCCAGCAGCAAATACAATCTTGTCAGATGGCTCCTCCTCCAGTACAGCTACAGTAGTTTCTGATAAAGTACAGACTATTATTAATTCTCATAAGTCTGCCCAAAAAACTAAACTGGAAGCAATTATAACTGCCTTACAAACATTTCTTGAGAAACCTTTAAATATTTATACTGATAGTCTTTATATTGCCCAGCTTGTGCCATGGCTTGAGACAGCTGGACCCATTAGTCCTCAATCTACCTTACAACAATGCTTTTATCAAGTACAAACTCTTCTGTGGGCTCACAAAGAACCCATATATATAGGCCATATCAGAGCACATTCAGGTTTACCTGGGCCTTTAGCTCAAGGAAATTTTACTGCAGACTCAACTACTTGAGATCCTCATGTGTTTAACATTGTACAAAAATCAATTAATTTCCATAAAGATTTTCATGTCAATGCTACTATTTCTCAAAATAAAATATAACATTACAAAAGAACAAGCCAGAAATATAGTAAAACAGTGTCCTGCCTGTGTGCCTCATTTATCTGTTCCTCATTTTGGAGTCAATCCTAGAGGACTCCTTCCAAATCATCTATGGCAGATGGATGTCACCCATATCCCTGAATTTGATACTTTAAAATTTGTACATGTAACTGTAGATACCTACTCAGGATATATATTGGGTACTGCCCATACAGAGGAAAAGACAAAAGATGTAATCAGTCATTGCCTTCAAGACTTTGCTACTATGGGAAGGCCAAAATCATTTAAAACAGATAATGGGATTGCGTATACTTCTTCTTCATGTCAACAGTTTTGCTCAAAGTTTAATATCTATCATTCTACAGGATTGTCCTATAATCCACAAGGACAAGCTATTGTGAAAAGGGCTAATCAAACATGAAAAGTCTGCTTAACTAAACAAAAAGGGGGAATAGGGGAATTAGCCCCTCCCAAGAACAGACTTAACCTTGCTTTATTCACCCTCAATTTTTTTAACTTTGGATGCTATGGGCTGTACTGCGACTGATAGACATTTTAGTGGAAAGACTGGTGGCCATCCACAAGCAATGTGGAAAGACAGCTTGACTGGGTCCTGGAAAGGACCTGACCCAGTATTAATTTGGGGGAGAGGATCTGTTTGTGTTTTTCCTCAGGACCAACAACAACCTATCTGGGTCCCGGAACGCTTGGTAAGAACTATCCATAAGAAAGAAAATGGCACCAAAACACAAAATGATGGTGATGGTGGTAAGCCTGATGTTGTTAGCTCTTCCTAAAACTTTTGGGGATATATCACTCAAGGCACACAAGTTTTCCCTCAATTATTTCCTAGTACAGAACTTCTAGATATTCCTTACCTACCAGCTGGTTCCACTGTAAAGTCACTTATTACTAGTCTAAACTTCAAGTTAAGAGGTAGTCTTTGCTTCCTCTGGTTAGCCACCTCAGAACCTGCCATGATACAGGGAGACAATCTCTCTCTCATTCATTAAAGGTACAGTCTAAAGCAAACCTATATAAAAGGAAGTAATACACCTGTTTATAGTTATACAGGGTGTGAGGCCAATTACTCTTCCTTTTATCAGATTTTCCCCCCTACTCCCATATGTGTCATGTCTCCATTTGTGTTCATTCTAAGAGTTCTAAGTTTGATATTAACATTACTAATAACAATGATAATGATACAGAGGTCCTTAACTGTGTTATGTGTTAAGAGTGTTATGTGTCTAGTTATTGGGATGCTTCACTATTTCCTCTGGCTGTGATTGCCAGGATTCCAAAATTCATTCCAGTCCCAGTGACCTTAATTCATAGTGAGTGGAATTTCCTACCCATGAAAGCAAAAAGAGATTTTGGTATCTCAGTCATTATAGCCATCGCTGTTGCTGCGGCGGTTGCTGCAGCTGCTGCCACTGCTGCTGGACTTGCTGTAGGAACTGCTATTCCTACTGCTCACTGCTCAACAATCTGTCACAAGCCACTGCGAAGCATTGACAGCCCAGGAAAACATCAATGCACATCTTGCCATGGAAATCCTGATTCTAAACCAAAGAGTGAACTTACTACAAGAACAAGTGGACATGTTGACTGTTACCACATAGACAGACTGTCTAGTGCATGCCCAAGCACTATGCTTACCCGATACCCTATTCTAATATTACTGCTGCTGCCAATCTGTCCAAACGGCTTGGTAGCATGCTTAATGGGACATGGACTAATGAGTTTACTAATTTGACTACCCCATTAAGAAATTCTATATTTGTGGTAAATAGTACTCAGGTCAAGGTCCCAGGTATGCCAGAAGCCATTAGTTTCTTACAGTCAGTGTTACAATTTGGTAAACAATGGATGGGAAGTTTTGCTATGATGGGATTGTTGTTCTTGCTGTTATTCTTGCTGCTCAGATATCTGTTGTCCCTAAGGAGTCATCAAAGACGGCAAGCTTTAGTGGTACGGCAAGCCCTTATGGCCATGGACCAAGGCTCTGATTCTCAGATTTGACTCTCCCAATTACAGGACTGGTAGTCAATGATGGGTAAGCACAGGGTGGACTTTATACCAACCTAAGACAGGGATCAAAGCATGCCAACAGCTCTTTGACTCCCAATGACGGGTAAGGATAAAGTCTGACTCTGGCACCTAAGACAGGCACAGTCGCTGTCCTTTTCTTTTTATAACAAAAAGGGGGAGCCTGTTGAGTGCCATCTTGGACAAGATGGCACCTGGCAGTGAGCCAAGGGGCACTGGCTACCAAAATAAGGAAGTACCCAAAAAGGCTGCTTGCTTACTAGTTCCTTGGAGACTTATGACGTGTTGACGCCAGGCTCTAGGATTGGCTATCTAATATCATGCCACGTGTGGACAGCTCGTGATTCATATAGTGCTATGCTGACATTCCTCTGCATGCTCTCCTGTGTGAGAGAAAGCTTTGCTCTAATTGGCTGTTAAGCTAGGAGCCTGGGGGAAGAGAAAGGGAGAGGGAAGAAGAAGGGAGAGAGTAGCAGAACAAAGGAGGCAGAAAAACAGGGAGGACGCAATAAATCTGGTAAACTAAAGATTAGTGGTGTCTCCTTTCTCCACGCTCGTTCCGCTGGACGGAACACCTTGCAACCAAGAATTCCACATATGGGAACTTCTCTCACAGAACCCAATTGGAAGCATTCACTGGTAATGGATGGACAGCTCCTCCCATTCCACCCCTTACAAATCTCACAAGAAGGGAAGTTTAGAAAACTTAGAAGCAAACTGGCAGATTGGTGAGCAACACACTAAAAAGGAAGGACTCAACATCCCAGGCCCATATGCCCACATTCAGTTCACACCTCAAGAAAAAACAAAATCAGTTGGGGACAGACAGCAAACACATATGCTCAGTATTTGTCCAACATAGTCGAAACAATGTCACAATTTTGTAATGTTTCATCCAGATTGTTCACATTTTTTTTAGTTATGTTTTATTTTGATTTGGTGTTTCATTTTACTTGAATTTGTACTGAGACGTTTAAGAACACCTGTGCATATAAAAATTTGTTTCTCTTTCCTAATTTCTAGCCTTTTTCTTGAAGGTATTTATTTTTCATGGCCAGTTTTTTGAGGGTCAAGGTTTTTGAATAGCATAGTTTAATTTTGTTTTGTATTGTTTTTTCCACCACTGAATTCTCTATTTCCATTTCTTCCCCTCCCTTTTCTTTTGTGACAACCAAATTCTATCCTCACTCTTCCTTTTTATTCTTTCTTCTATTTTTCTCCCTCCTCCTTATTAACAAGATATCCTGTTACCACTGCATCTGTCCTCTTTACCCTTTAAAATTGCAAACATTTTCTATCTTTCTATATCTTCTTTCCTCATACTGAATTCTATCCTGAACATCTCTTAATACTATTTGATGAATATAATGTCTTCCCCTACCACCAATGGCAGAGCAGTAATTAATATGGGAGAAGTCATAGACAACATGTATTGTTTGCCTTTGTGCCAGACATAATTTATGATTACTTACTTTTCACTGGTGTAAATCGCTGATCTTTCCATTTCTGCATATTATACCAAGTAACAATGTAGATGTCTAAATAGGAACTAAGTACCTTATCTACTGCTATATATTTTTGGCATAAATATTTGTGTATCATTGGTCTCTGTCCCCAAAGTGTGAGATGTTTACTACATAGAGGCACCATATAAATTTATAAGTTAGAAAATCTGCTTCTTCAGATCCATCCAGATACAAGGGTGGACACACAAACAATATGAGAAATGAATGGAACAAACCATACCAAACAACATAGATTACCTCAACAATAGACTCCACTGACACAACAATAGAGGAACTGCCAAAGATAAAAGTTTGAAAGTCCATTGTTAACTGGTCTATAAGGTAAAAGATGACAAAATAAATGAAAGCAGAGAAAAATACAAGAAGTGAAATGTAACCTCAATAAGGAGATATATATATAGATCCTGAAGAAGAATCAATTGGAAATTCTCAAAATGAAGGTATTAATAAGCCAAATTAAAAATCCAATGGAAATCATCATTAACAGACTAGGCCACAGGGAACATAGATTTTTCAGGACTTAAGACAAAGTATATAATCATAAAAATAAAAGGATGACTACAGATAAAAGATGTTAAAGGACTATGAACAGAAATTTTAAGATGAATGTTCTGAAATACAGATTAAATAATGCACAATCTTAACAATGAAATAACATCAGAAAATTTTCCAAATCTTAAAAACAAAATGGAAAATTAAATAAGAAAGCACACAGGACTCCAGATATACAAAATTGCCAGAGACTCATTTAAAGACACACCATTTTCAAAATGCCCAATATACAGAAATAAGAATATTAAAAGCAGAAAAAGACTGGTGACATTTTGAGAAAAAACAAATTCAAATCTCAGGTGATTTTTTAACTCAGACCCTAAAAGGTGGAAGGTTTTAGAATAATATATACCAAACTCTAAAGAAAATGGATGCTGCCCAAGCATACTAGAGAAAGCAAAATTAAGGCTTTGAATTGAAGATGAAATAAAAACATTCCATCATAAGCAAAGGCTCAAAGAATTCACAACTTAAAGCTGACACTACAAAATATAGTCAATAAAATATTTCAAGAATACATGGAGAAATAACAAAAACTAGCAAAGGCAGAAACAACACTAGAAGAATACATAAAGGAGAATTAGTTCAAGTTAAAAACTAGAAATAAGTCAAAATGACAGGAAATAAAAAACATCTTTCAATAAAAACACTGAACATAGATTGTCTAAAATCATCAAAAAGATATAGACTTGCAGATTGAATCAAAAAAGAAGAACCAATTATATGCTGTTTTCAAAAGAATTACACATAAAGAAAGACATCATAGACTAAAGTTGAAAGTTTGGGGAACATATATTATTCATGTTGTCTTCATAATCAATCAGGGGATTCTATTCTCATATCAGATAAATTGAACTTCAAAGTAAAGTTAATCAGAAGACACTTATAAAGAAGGCCATTTTATTCTGCTTAAGGGAATCATACAAGTCGTAATAGCAGTCATTTATATTCATGCCCTAAAAGGAGCAGCTGTGTACATTAAGCAAACCCCCTCAACATCAAGAACCAAATAGGACAAAACACTGTATTATTGGGTAACATTAACATACCCCTGTCAATATTACATAGATAATTCAAACAAAAACTAAATAAAGATGCTACCAAATTAAAATAATCTATACTTAACACCCATATGTAGAATATTTTATCCATCAATGACTGAATATACCTTTCTCAACAGCACTTGGAACATTTTGCAAAACATTTCATTTTCTAGGCCAAAACATCTCATTGCAAACAAACATACACACACACACACACACACACACACACACAGACACACAAATAAAGCTAATGCTTTGTATACTATCACATAATAATGTATTAAATTAGAAATCAATGTTAAGACAAAAAGTAGAAAATGTTCAAACACCTGGAGACTAAATCATTCTAAATCATTTTATTGAATGATGAATGAATAGCAGTATGAATCAGATAAAGTAAAAACACTTAGAAGTAAATGAGAAGAGTGCTACAACATATCAAAACTTCTGGGCCACTGTAAAGGAGACTGGAAGAAGAAAGTTTATATCACTGAGCTCATTCATTAAATAAACAAGAAGACAGCAAATAAATGAACTAACTTGACATCTTAAGGCTATAGACAAAGAAGAACAAATCAATAACAATGTCAGTAGAACCAGGAAATTAAATCAGACTTCAACTCAATGATTTTGACATTATAAATATTTAAAAAATGAATGAGCAAAGTTGGTTATTTGAAACACTAAATAAATTTGACAAATTTTTAGCCCAGCTAAATATAGGAAAGAGAAAAAATGCAAATTTTAAAAGTCCATGATGAAAATAACACCACAAACCCTACTAAAATACAGAGGAGAATAAGAAAGTACTTTGTGTTCTTATACTCCAATATGTTAGAATATTCCTAGATACATGTGACCTAATCAAATTGAATCAGAAGAATATAGAAAATTTGAAGAGAACAAATTTTAGTAAAGAAATTGAAGAAGCCATGAAAAACCTACCAAAAGTCTAGACTGGATGGATTCTCAACCGAGTTCTACCAGGCTTTTAAAGAAGAATTAACATCAATTCTCCTCAAATTTTTCCACAAAATAGAAAACTAAGAAATGTTTTCAAACTAAGTCTATGAAACTAATAGCTTGCTATCAAGATCAGACAAAGTCATATCAAAGAATGGAAACTTCATGCTGATATACTTGATGATCATAAGTGCAAAAAATTCTTAATAAAATACTGGCAAACTGCATACAAAAACACATTAAAATTAAAGAGCTCCATGGTCATCCCAGGGATGTAAGGTTGGATCAACATATGGAAATCAATAAATATAACCCATAATATAAATAGACATACAGACAAGAATGATATGATCATCTCAGTAGATGCAGAAAAAGCTTTTGACAAAATACAGCATCCATTCAATATTCAGAACATTGGAAAAACTAGCGATAGTTGGACTGTTCATATACATGACAAACCCAAGGCCAACATCATTTTAAATGGAGAAACTTAAATCATTCCCACTAAAAGCAGGAAGAAGACAAGGATGTCCTCATTTACCAAATTTATTCAACATACTCCTTGAAACCCTGGCTAAAGCAATTAAGCAAAAGATAGAATTTAATGTGATATGAGTAGAAAAAAAGAGTTCAAAGTATTTCTTTTTGCTAACAATATAATTCTATATGTAGAAGTCCCCAAAACTCAACTGGTACTATTCTAGAACTCATGAAGATATTCAGAAAAGTAGTGGGATACAAAACTAATACCCACAATTCAATTGAATTTCTATACATCGATAATGAATCAGCTAAAAAATAAATTAAGAAAACTATCCTATTCACAATAGCCTCCAAAAGAAACTACTTAGGAATCAACCTAATTAAAGAAGTGAAGTATCTCTACAATGAAAACCAGTGAACAGAGCTATAGTTTAAAAAATTACGTATCTTGGCAACAAAATAGACACAAAAGCAAATGGAACAGAATAGAAGACAGAGAGATAAACTCCACATAAAAATACCTCCTATTAGACAAGGTGTTAAAAGTACACACTGGAGAAAAGATAGTCTTTTCAACAAACCGTGCTGAGAAAACTGGAAAACAATATATAATAGAATGAAAGTTAATTCTTATTTCTCATCCTGCACAACAGTCAACACTAAGTAGTTCAAAGAACCAGAAATTTTACCAGAAACACAGCACCTACTAGAAGAGCAGTTAAGCCCAGAACGCTAACACATTGTTATAGGAACTGATTTCCTGAAAAAAACTCTAAAACTAAAAAAATAATAATAATAAAATAGATTGGATCAAGCTAAATACCTTCACAGCAAAAGGTGCATGAAAACAGAACTACAGAATGGGACAAAACTTTGCTGCCTGAATATGTTGTCAATTTCTGGAATATACAAAGAATTCAGAAAGCTTACACACACACACACACACACACACACACAATACCAAAACAATAAAGGGGCAAAGGAACTGAACAGACCATTCTCAAAGAGTAAATAGAAATGATCAACGAATATTTGGAAAAATGTTCAACATTTCTAGATATTAGAGAAATACAAATTAAAACTGCCCTGAGATTCCAACTCAGTCCAGTCAGTACAACTATCAACAATATAAGTAATGCATGTTCAGAAGGATATGGAGAAAACAGAAAGCTCACACTTTACTGGTGGGACTGCAAATTGTTGCAACGCCTCTGAAAAGTAATATGGATATTCTTCAAGGGACGAATCCACCATTTAATCCAGTAAAGCCACCCTTAAATATTTACCCAAAGCACACTAAAATCAGCATACTACAGTGACACAGTCACATTAATATTTATAGCAGCATAATTTAAAATAGCTAACTTATGAAACCAACCTAGGTGCTCTTCAATAAATGTGTGGATAAAAAAATTGGGGCATATATACACAATGCCTTGCTATTTAACTATAAAAAAGAATGACTCCATGACAATTGCAGTAAATGGATGGATTTGAAGAATAATATGCTAAGTGAATTAAACCAATTCCTGAGTCCAAAGGTTGAATTTTTTGCTGATATGTGAAATCTAAACCACATAACATGGAGGAGGGTAAGAAAAGTTCATAAGATTAGACAATGTTGAAAAAAAGGAAGGAGGGAATAGGAATAGGAAGCAGCAGAATAAGTCTAACATAATTTTCCTATGTATACATATAGAAATACATGAGTTCCACTGAAATGCCCACCAACAAGACAATTGTCATCCTAATTAGAATTAGTATATCCAAAGTTTGTATAAGTTCATAAAAATGTATAAGTTAAAAGAACCAATAAAATTAAATAAAAATGACAACTGTTTGAAGAGTTAGATGTTTATCCTGTTATAAACATAATATAATGTATACATAAATCAAAGTTTTATTGCATAAATATAATTTTTATTTTACATATTAAAATAAGTTTAAACTTGAGAAACAAAGCACAAACAACATATCCAAATGGTATTGTTCTTGTAAATACCATAAAATATTTGAACTAATTTTCACTACTAAATATTTCCTTTAAGTGGTCAACTTCATTACATTTCAAGTTTTTCTAACCCCACTGGTCCTGGAATAACTAGAGAAAGTCCTGCATTTTCAGAAAACAGCTCGATCCCAGAACTACTGAATCAGATTCTTCATTTCAGTATATCTCTGATTCATGGTTGTACAATAATATCTGAGAATTTCCTCTATTAATTACCATAACTTTGTCATGTGAGAGATATGCACAACATAGGTCATGATATATAAAATTGCAAAATCTATATTCTTGTATTGATGTCTGAGTTTTATATTTTATTTCACAAAAGTGAAATTATTATACTCTTTTTGGACTTATGTCTCTTTTTCTTCAGAGGCATATAATAGTCTCATTGTATAAAAGTATATTAATAAATAATCAAAATCATCACCTACATGAGAGTCTACTAACTCTCATTGCAACTTCTGTTAAATTAAAAACTCTGTGAATAATCAAGTAGTCAATATAATATTTGTTTATGTGTTCTTATTTCAGGAATGTGACCATTGATTTCACTGAAGATGAGTGGGAATGCCTTCAACCAGTTCAACAAAACTTATATAGAGATGTGATGTTGGAGAATTACAGAAACTTGGTCTTCCTGGGTAAGCATAACTTTCCTTCACACTTTTTAATTAATTATGATCAATTAATTTTTCTTTCTTTGCAGAATATCTTTTGGGAATTTATCCATAAGAATGTGTTTCTTATATAGAAGCATTTTTTGGTACAGATTAAAGGTTAATGACATTTATTTTAGTCTTTAATCTCTCCCTTTCTTGGTAGGCTATACATCCTTAACTAGAAAAATGGTACAGAGAGTAATTCAGTGATATAAAATATTGTGGCCTGACAAAGCAGAGGACACAGTTGAGAGGCCCAAAAGTCAAGGAGGAAGTCGAACTTCTAAATGTTGATGGAGAAGTTACCTAGCAGAAAAGATTTTTCAGAAGCTTCGGTTTATTTCTTCTGTTATCATTGAACATGATCTGCCCTATGTTTTATCAAGTTTTCAAATTTTTAAAAATCTTCTGTTTGTCTCTAGTGATGTCCGAGTTCATTTGAATTAACCACCAAAACTCCCCTTTGCTAGTGAGTGGCAGTATGATCTGAAAGATCTGTTATTTGTGGGTCTCCAGCTGGTATGTGCACATTTTTGGAGAATTCTAGGTCAAGGCATTGCAATAAATATTCTAAAGCAGTTTAATAGTTTATATATATAGATATATATATTCATTAAAATTCCCTTATCTGTGCTCTCTATAAACACTTGTAAAAGATTTTCTGTGAATGAAAGTCAAGATTCACAGTAAATGCTCTTTTGTGGCCTATAGTGATAGTTGCAAAGTGCAATTATATGAAACTGGAAACAATATATCTATGATTATATATAAATTGTTGAATAAGTTTTCCTTTCCTTTTTTCTTTCATTTTATAGAGTAGGTTTCATGTTGTAGATTTCCCCCCTTCACATAATACTGCTTTATTTTTTATATATTGAGTATATGGCAATTTCCATTACTCCACAAATTAGTACAATATTGAAAATAAGGCATGCATGATTCTTGTTTTTATCGCCAAAAAAATTATATTTTCTTTTCCTTGTTTCTGTAAATATTACACCTATCTAAGTGAGTTTTATATTTTATGCAGATTGTTTTTGTATTCTGCCTATGTACATAGTAATATAAATTTTTCATATGTTAATGTAATAGTGATAGAATCCAAGGGTACTCTTATCATTGAGCTACATTCCCAACCCCTTTCTATTTATACTTGCAGAGAGGTTGTCATAAAGTTATTTAGGATGACCTTGAAAATATAGTCTTCCTGCCTCAGAATTACACTAGTAATTTTGGAACATATGCATGCCCTTTATCGATATATGCATGAAATTTTTCTCATTTATAGGATAAAGACCATAGCATTTTAAAGGTAATTTTCAAACATTTTATAATTCTTTTTATTTTTATGTGTTGTTTGAAATTTTGTGACCAAAACTACAAAACAATACTTGCTCTCCCCACCATATCATGTATACTGTTCAGCAATGTTAATTCAAATTGTCATCTGTAGAATGTTGATATCTCAAAAATCAATAAATCAATTTCCTTGTAAACAAGTGCTCATTTCCATCTTCTTCCATCACTAATGTCATTCTCATTTCTGTTAGAAGGATTTTTTTACTTGTTTTTTATAATGTCATATAAGTAGAGTTCTGCCATATTTTTCTTTGTGGTAGTGACATATTTCAGTTATCATAATGTAAAGAAGATTTATCCTGATTAGAGATTTTGCAAAAATGTATTACTTTATTAACTTGAAAAAATTCTGTAGTTTCTATATTCCAAATTGCTCTATTCACTTGGTTTGCTTTCCTATGGTAGCTCTGTTGAATAATACTGTAACAAACATTGGTCTTCAAATGTCTGTCTCTGCAAAAAATAGCATTGGGAGTTTGAAAGAGATTTACATGGAGTCTCCAAATATCTTGAGGAGTACAAAGGTTTTTTAATTTAATCTTTCAATTCTGGGAAAAGATCATGTTTAAGACTGTTCAATCAATTGCCACATATGTGTGGATTTTTGACCATCTTTTCCACTTTTTGATTTCTAACTTTATTATTTTATGATCACAAAATAATTTTAATATTTACATACCTATTAACCTTTGGTTTGTTCCTTTCCTGTTGGTTGATCCTCTTTAATATTTCATATGCTATTGAGAACAATTATTATATAAGTCAAATTTGTTTAAAAATTTTTAAAGTCCTCTGTATTTTGATTACCATTTTGTTTGATTTCCTTTACACCAAGTACAGATTGGTGTCTCCTAGTATTTAAAAAGTTGTTTTCTACTTCTTTATTTTCTTCACTCAATCTTAACTATTTATATATTGGAGGTATGATGCAAGTTGAAACTATTATCTATTCTTATTGTAGTATTCTAGGTAAAGCTCTTTTTTCATATAATATTCGACTTTCCCTCTTTTCAGTTTTTTTAAAATTTAAAATATATTTTATCTCATGTAATGTCTTGCTTTAAACTGTTTACTATATCGTAATTGGGCCACCCCAGCTTTTTTTTTTTTTTTTGGTTAACTTTTTATGGACACTCTTCTATTCTTTTGCTTTCATTCTAAATGTTTCCTTAGATATAGAGTTCCCAGTAGATTGCATATATTTGTATTCATTTTAGATTTATGATTTTTCTTTTTAAAATTTTTTATTTGTTCTTTTTAGGTATACATAACAGTGGTATGTATTTTGACATATATACATACATGGAGTATAACTTCCTATGTTTGGGGTTGTATGCAATGCGGAGTTATACTGTTTGTGTATTCATATATGAATATAGAAAAGTTGTGTCTAATTAATTTTATTGCCTTTCTTACACCCATCTTTACTTCCTTCCCTTAATTCCACTTTGTCTAATCCAATGAAATTTGTTCTACATTCCCCCAGCTGATTGTGTGTTAGCCACCACATGTCAGAGAGAATATTCAGACTCATGAAGTGATATTTTACTACCTCTACATCTCACATTCGCCAGGCACTTCTAAACATCTAGACACACTAGATGTTTCAATTAAAAACTCAATTTTTCCTCTATGTGCATTTATTCTTGAAGAAACTGCACACATTTCACCAGAGTTCTAATTTTAAAATGTCTTCAAAATATGAGCATTCTGGTTCTTCACCAATCAAGTGTGCTATAATGCTCTAATTTTAAGAAGAAAATCTTTTACAGAAATTCTAACAAAACATACAGAATTTGTTTACTAATTCTACTTTTATCATACACTGGCAACCTATTTAACATCTAGAAAAACTAGATATAGATTAGCACTCATTTGTCCTTTATATACACTATGTACAGTGCAAAGTAAAACAAAACCCATAGACATAGGAACAATGGTTATTTTGCCTCAATATAAGCACACTGGCATAGTGCTCCAGAAAACCAGCATACAATACTTATTACTCAACAGGAATTTTGGCTATTGTCCTCTACAAAACATTTCATAGAATATTTTTTAAAAAGGTAATGTACAAAATGTGTTATATTTACCATTTCTACTTTTAACATTAGCATATCCAAAAGTTGACATTTCTAAAGAAACATACTTAGCATTGTCAAATATATATACAGGAATGAGTAGTAAAATTCACAACCAAGCAATGGTCATAATATAAAAGATGTCTTTGACACTTAAACAATATGACCCAGGATCCTCCCTTCTCATGCTTAGTCTTTCTCATGTCCTCTAACCCCCTGAATTAACTTGGACAATGTCACTCCAAGAGGTGGTCTAGCAATTTCATTTCAGTCACTTCCAGAAGACATTTCTGACTTTTTAAAACAAATGGGTATTTATATAACATTATTTTCTAACTGTAACATATATCAACAACCACTTTTGCAGATGTAGCAAAAGTTTTACAGGGTTGGGGGGCAAGTTGGGAGCAGCTTTTTCATATTATATATACACAGGCCTTGTACAAATACCTAGTAAATCTTCCTGAAGGGTGTTGGGCATTTTCAATTGATCAAATAGTTTGTTACCCTACAGTTTCTCTATTTGGTAGAACAAGCACCAACTGTCCAAAGATGCTCACTGTTCCACCTTGGCAGGGGCTGTTTCCTCCATGCTGCTTGACAAGGTCTGAATGTGGGGAAGGACTTGGCAAGGCCACCATTCCAGGAAATTGCCACTGTTATCTCTCCTAGGAATTGGGTGTTTTTTTTTTTTTTTTTGTAATTATCATACTTATAACTATGCAACTACAAATCATATTTCCTGGATTTTGTGATAAGAATTTTAACCTTAATGAGTCTGCAGAGCTTGGGGGAGGATGAGGAATGTTTTAAATGTTGTACCAATATCACACATAAGTTTGAAAGTTCAGAGTTGGAGCAGTTCTTCAGAAAACTACAGTTAAGGGAACTGCTTGCTCCTATGCTAACCACACCTGCTCCAATTAGTGCTTTACCAGCAAAATAGCCTTCAAACAAAACAGGAGACTTGTCCCCACAGTTCAAGGACTGCCCTACTTAGTTTACAAGATTGGGGGACATTTCTGGTGTCCATCTAGAGGGAAACAAGCAAACAAGTGTAAGGACCCACCTCCCACAGATCCACTTCTTCCCTATACAGGAGTGTACAATGAAAATGGTGAGTAATTAATATTAATGGTAAATGAACAAATGTCCAATGTTTGAACTTCCTTCAAAGTTTTGGATGCCAAGGGCCACCCTGGAAATGTAGAACTAAAGAACAAAGAAATAGCATACACAAACATCTAGAAAAAATATCTTAAGTTCAGATTCCCTCATTGCATGTTAACTGGTTATGAGTAGTTTATGCTGGCTTAGGTTTCACATATGTATTACAATAGGTAGAGGATAAATCAATGACATAAAGAATAATAGGATAAAATTAGGTACTCACACTGATTGTTTGGCAATAAAATAACCCAACTTAATCTTAGCTGAGCTTGTTTAGGTACTAGAGTAGACCTTTAAGGTTAAATCAAAACAATAATATGAGTTAAAGATTAAGTGCATGCTTTGCTGAGTAATTTGGGAAATTTAACTTACAATAAAAGAGTCTTTATACTAACAATAGATCTGACACCAAAGGGTAAATAAAGGCCAGTAGGAGGAAAACAGGAAACTATCTTTCACTGTCATAGGCTTATGTGAGTAAGTTTAAGTAAATATAGAAAGTTGACCTTAATGTACCCACTGTGTTTTAGACACAGGCTGGAAAGTGTGGTCAATGACAAATCTTGAGGTACCTTCTCTATAACTTGTACCTTGTTTAATCCTGCTCTACTTAATACTATAAAAGAAGAGCTAAAATAAATCTGAGCAGCACTTGCTTCAAGTTGCTCCAGGGATTGGTGACATTCCTCTGCACTGACTCCACCCATCCTTCAGGGAACCTGTGAGTTGCTGGGGCTGGCTCCTGGCACCACCTGTCACCTGCACAGCTTCTCTCACCTCCTGGGATGGATGAGACATTTGATTACCTTCTCAGGACAAGGTGTCATCAAATGGAGCACGCACAGAGTGAACCCTAGTCTGTGCTGATTGGCCAAACTTCCTGTGATCCATTGGCACCCCTGCTGGACATGGCACTTTTGGTTGGCCACCATTATTATTGAAATACCATGCCCCCACCACACAATGGGGCCATTTTCTCAGTGCAAGTTTTGGATAGGGTGGACAGGATTGGGCCAGGAGATTGATAGCAAAGGATTTCTCGTCTGAGGTCAGAAAGATCAATGCCACTATCAGGTCATGCAGGCATAGAGAGCTCCCAAACATTCAGAGACTAGGACAACAAGTGGGCAGTCACAGTGGGAGTTCTGGACTTTGCAGGGCAGAGATTTTGACCTTTCCCTGGGACCCCAATCTTATCCATCAGCCTTCAGCTGGAGGACCAGAGAAGGCTCCTAGGAGCAGGTCATGCTCCATTTCTTGCCTCTCTCTCTCTGCCAGAATTCACTGGCAGCTTCTTCTTTTATATTTAATTGTGTTAGTCAAGTTGTTGTTTTGATTTGTTTTATACTAATTTATTAATAATGAAATACAACTTTAAAAGTAAAGAACTCACTGCTCCTACTTTGTCAGTTGTTTTCTATAATTTTTTCTCATAATTTGCTTAATGGTATAATGTTTGATCCATTGCCATTCATAGAAGCATGCTTTGATTTCTCTCACACTTCCCTTCATATATTTTTATTCCCACTTCCCTTTATATGTTCTATAGGTTTTTAATTTTTCAAAGGATCTCACTATGTTGCTAAGACTGGCTTTGAACTGATGGTCCTCCTTACACAATATCCCCCATGTTGCTAGGATCATAGATTTGCACACCATTTCTGCCTCTCTCAGAAAATTCTTTGTAAGGACGTCTTCACATACAGAATTTCTGCTTATTTACATTAACAAGTTTTCTCTGAATTTAGCTCAACAAATTTCCTTGGAATGGTTATTTAGCATTCTTTGGATAATTCATAACTCTCACTTATCTAATGTTTGATTACTAATATTTTTGTTTGTTACTTTAATTAAGACCTGATTTTATTTATCTTTATGTTCTGTACTATTTTTAATTGATTTGTCTATAAAAAAGTCAACATTAGATTATAGAATCATTTGAGAAAACAGTACGAAAGATTTTAAATAAATAAGAAAGTAGTCAAGTACAGTTTAAAGCAACATGCTTGAAATCTCAGGTAATTGGGAGGCATGCAAAAGAATTCCAAGTTTGAGGCAAGTCACAGAAACCTAGAAACAAAGCCTCAAACAATTTTAAAATGGCTTGTGTTGTAGTTCAGTGGTATAGCACCCTTGGATTTAATCCCAAGCACCACATATTAAAAGAAAAAAAGTAGAATGACCTCATCATGATCCAGAAATGCCAGTATGAAATATGTATGCTTAGGAGATTAAATCACCATGTTGAAGATATAACCTCAGTACTGTGTTCAGTGCAAGTGTGGTTCTCAATATCCAAGTTATAGAATAAACCAATGTGCCCATTAATGATTGAATGAGTAAAAACATGGTATTTATAAACTATTACTATTTAGGTATAAAATAAAATATACTGCCATTTAGCATGATATGGGATTAATATGCAGAACTTTGCACTAGGTGAAATTCAGCAGTCAGTTGCAAGAGCATCTGATTCACATGTGAAAGTTAGAAATTCAGAGCTGTGGCCACCACGTATTGTGTTTTGTGGAGTGTTGGCATTATTGTTATTCAGAGAACAAATTTTTATTTCAATGGGCAAAATGTGGTCAAGAGTTTTGTTGTTCCACATGGTGACTGCTGTCATATGTTCTTGATAAATACTAATAGAATAAGTGCAACATTTGTAAGCACAAAACTGATAATTATACAAAATAATGCTCATGATATTAACATTACATTTGTCTTTTCACCATGTATAAATACATTAAAATACAATGATATAATTAGTAAATACACAAAGTTGAATTTGTCAATGAAACAAATAAGCAAATAACACAAACATTTTAAAAGCAATTTATTAGTCTTGATTACCATGTGTTGACTTAATCCATGTAATATTGACATAGGCTCTGCAAGGGTTTTAGTGCCTCTCAAACTTGTTTGGATGCATTCTATATATATGTGTATATTTTTCTCACTAAAATTTTGTTCATATTTGTTCTTAAGATTCCCTACCTTTTCTAAACTTCTTGAATATCTGTTGTATTAGCATTCAAAACCTACCTGTTAGTTCCATATCTCTGTGTCTTGGTAGACAGAAACCAGTTTTCACACAATCTTCAAAAAGCCAGAAATATTTATGTATGTTTAATATTTCCTTTATTCTACTGAGAGTAAAGGTGTCTGTAGAATGTTTTTCCTAATTGTACAATGCTGCATTAGGGAGCAGGAAAGCCTGTGGTTAATAAAAGTAAGATACATTCTTTTCCTCTACTATATTGCTCTCCCTAGTAATGTACTTATCTTGGATACTGTGCTCTCTACAATAATCTGGGTAATTTTTACAACATACTTGTGTGTACATTTTTACATAAGTTTCTATAGTAATGATGGCCTTGGATTTATTAATCTACTACATGGATGAGGTCCTAAGATTGTTAACATTGATATAATTTCCTATGCTATGCATGGAAAATATATTTATCCAAGCCTACCGAGTATTATTTTTTTATTTTCACACATTTCAGCCAATGACTTCTCATAATACCCAAGAAATTTCACCAGATCAGAACAGAAGACCTATATTTCAAAAAGTAATTAATGGAAAACATGGAAGTTGTGACCCTGACTATTTACAACACAGGACAATATGGAAAATTTAAGTGAGAGTGAATATCACAAATCATATTACCAAAAATCAGGTTTTATTCACCAGTAGACAATTTATACTGGAGAAAAGCCCTACAAAAGTATAGCATATGGGAAAGTTCTAATGAAAAAAATCACACCTTATTCACCATCAGAGAATTCATATTGGAAAGAAGCCATACCAATGTAAAGAATGTGGTAAAGCATTCAAAGCAAACTCACACTTTATTCACCGTCAGAGAATTTATACTGGAGAGAAGCCTTATTGTTTTTGAATTACCAAATTTTATAACTGTGAAATGATTTCTTGTGAAGGCTCATGCTTTGCTGTAAACAGAGTGACCAATGCCTAGCTAGATCTAATGACTGGATTATTTGCTTCAAAGATGCTCCCTAGTATCCAGTAGTCTTTATTCAGTCTGTAAGTCTCACCTCTGTACTAAACTCTAAAGATCAATAAAAAGCAGCACTCTTTAGGGCTTGTGGTCTAGTGAAGTGGGCTATATAGCTGCCTCACAGCAGTTCATCTCATGTACTCTTGTATTAAAAAAAAATTTATTGAGGTGTTATCTACCCACCATGAAATTCACTTGTGAAATGTACAGTTCCAGTTCTAGGGCATTAACACATCCACAGTTTGGCACCTACACCACTGTCAATCAGAAATTTTTCTTTACTCTGAAAGAAAACCATGTACACATTTGTAGTCATTCCCATTTTTAACTCTTCTCTAGCTCCAGAAATTATGAAGCTTTGTCTTAATTATTTGTCCATTAACAGTTAATACAGAAGTAATATACAGTACATGGCATTTTGACAACATTCATGATCTTAAGTCAGCTCTCTTTTTCTTTCCTCTTGTCTTTTGCTGAGCACAATTATACTTCACCGACTGATTTTATTGGTGATTTTCTGGCCTTAGTTCTTTGGAGTAATGAAAGAACATTCTTTCCTTCAATAGGCATTTGTCAGATGCCTCCTTTTTGCCACATTCTACTGGTTTCTATTCTCAGGACAGGATCAGAGAAGCCCTGTCCAAGGATAAAATATTTAAACCAAAATTCAAAAGAGGACCTAGTGATAAAAAGAGATGGGGCTAAATATTGGGCACAGTATTTGGAGCTAAGGTCAGCAGAAATCTGGTGAGTCCCAAGGCCTCAAAGAAAGCCAGAGTGGCTGCATTGCTAATAGGAGGGTGGTACATGTGAGATGAGCAGAGTCAGAGTCACCTGGGGCTTTTTTGTGGGAAACATGTTTGGATTTTTCCAGGTGCAGTGCTATGATCTAATTTGGTTTAAAAAGACCTGGCTACTCTCTGAATAATGGAAAGCAAGGGTCAAATTGAAACAGAATACTTGGTAAGCTTCTGCACATGTCCTGCCCATTGGCACTGGAAGCCTTGGTTAAGACAGGGCAGAAGAAATGAAGTAGAGTGGAGAAATAAAAAAAAAAATGTCAAGAGGAGAATGTCAGGTCTTAAACATGGGTTGAGTTTAAAGTGGAGTCAGGGCCCAATTTGAGCTTTTTGGTAAATTTTTTTATAGTTAAGAAAGCAGTATTAAAATGGCTTTGAAACACATAAAAACCCTAGGCAGAAAGATTGGACATTTTCATACACACAGGTCTGGAGCTCATAGGAAAGCTGGAACTGGATAAGTTTCATCAGTGGGTTTCATCAGTGTGGAGGGAGTAATTAAAACCATGTTAGTGGACAAGCTCTTCCAGGGGGAGATTCTAGCAAGAAGAGATGCAAACTCCAACAATCTACATGTTTATAGAAAAACAGAGATAAGATGCCACAAGAGTACACCTGGGGAGGAGGAATCAGGGGAGCCTCGCATGCAGTGACCAGGAAGCAGACGTTTCAGCCAATTCCAGCTTTGTTGAGGAGACTTGAGTCAATAGGAAGTGAATTCAGTATAAAAGAAATGAATAAGAGATCAACAAAGCGGAGGCAGAGTTTGGGAGGCATGAGAAAGAAAAGTGAGACGAGAGCAGGGGCCTGGGAAGCCTATCTTTAGAGCATTCATCAACTTTGGGTAAAACCTGAACATAACAGACTAGCTCCACAGCCTTGCTGGAAAAGGTGCAGCTTTACCCTCAATAAAGTTATAAATTGGAAAGCTCCCTGGGGAAAAATGTGTTGTGGACAGATTATAAAGATTAGGATCAGACAACCATTGAAGCACTAGTTCATGCTTCACCCAGAATGATTTTTCTTCATGTTTTAATGCTTGGTTTTAGTGCTTGCTGATGGTATTGCACTGTTTTAACTTGGAAGGTTATAAATGAGGAGGCATCCTTAGAACTTTCTTAGCTTTTGAGAGCATGGATCTTTCCTTCTTCCATCTAGACTTGACCATTAATAGAACAGGTAAATTATTATATCTGAGAGATAACTTATGTCCTCTGGTGATATGTGCAATAAGCACATTTCTATAGTTGAAGTCCACAACTTATTGCACGATCCAGTTTTGAGAATGGCCTATGCTGATTCATTTTTGTATTTAGAAAATCACCTTTATGAAGACTGTGCTCATGGTCTTTTTAACACCTATCTTTCATTCTATAAAATCACTGAGAAACCATTATTGCCTAAGTTAGTGATTCAAACCATCATTTTTCTGTGCTTTGTAGAATTGGGCATTCTATCTGAAAATCCATCATGCCAAGTACTTTGAATAACTAAGTCACTCTCAATACTTTTATTATCTTTTTCTTAATTTTAAAATGGACAAATAAAGAGAAATCATAATCTGGTTTGAAGCTGCTGTAGATGGGTTAAACTTACTCAGTTAATTTCAATTAAATTTAATAATTTTATGTGTATAAATAAATGTGAAGCAATACTCATGTTAATTACATTTGAACAGACAGGAGACATTGGCAACCTGCCTTTGCCTTCTCTCTGATCCATTCTTGTGAGCAGACTGTGTACTTATTTAGTGCTTGATCTTCCTCCATTACACTTTTTATGAATTTGAATACATTGTAAATGCCCCAAGTACAATTTAGTTCTTTCTTTGGTCTTTTGAAGAAATAAATACTTGTGGAAGTTATGAAATTTTTAAATACCATCTAGTGATTAAATTTAACAAAAATACTATTTCTGGAGTGTTCATGGAAAATGTCCCTGATTTAGCACAATTATTTTTATCTCTCTATTCTTAACATCTTTGAGATTATATAACTAGTAAATATTGGAAAGAGGCAATGATCAGAAAGGTAGCTAAGAATGTGAAGTAGGAAATCATACTTCCTGGGTTCGAATCCTGGCTCTCACACATCAGAGTACATGGCCTTGGGCACACTACTCAGTCTCTCAGGAGGAAGTCTTCTTCCATCCCTCTGAGGACATAATTCACACCTTTGTCAGGTGTCTCCATACTGTATATACTACCTGTGTGTTATCAGATTGTTGCAGTATCACATGTTTGTAATCAAATAACCTATTTTACTTAATAATGTCCCTAAAGCATATGAATAGTGATGCAAAGGAGGCGCAGGGACATAAAACATGAAGGATAGATTAACTTCAGTACTCTGTGGCAACACTGCAGCTACCCAGGAAAAATCACTGTGGGGGCATTTTGTAGTGTTCATGGTTTCAGACATTCATTGAGGGTCTTGGAACATATTGCCTGTGGATCAGGGGGAGGGACTTCTATATTACTTCTTTGAGTGTTTCCAACAAAGGTAGGGACAATGGTGGAATTATTCTGTTGGTAGTTCAAGCAACTCTAAGAAAGCAAAATTTCATTTTGTGTTTTGAATACCCTCATGCCATCTGGAAGTGTAAAAATTATTGCCTTAATCCTTTTGTGAACAAGAGTTCAAATTCTTAATACAGTATGTAGAAAGGAACTGATGAATTAGTACCGAAGTGAATTCTGTGAGATGAATTGTAATTGTAATTGTAATTGTAATTGTAATTCTGTGAGATGAATTCAGTGAGAATTTATGCAGGTTTTAAAGGTATTATCAGAAACAGGTAGGGTGGCACATACCTATAATCCCAGTGACTCATGAGGCAGAGGCACGAGGATCACAAGTTCATATAAAATTCCTTGTACATATCTTGCTATGGAACTGGGAGTGAGAAGCATACCTTCTCCTTGCTTCCTTTCCTTGCTTTACACAGTAACCTTGAAAGTGAAACCTATTCTTGTGCACAAGTCCCCTAGATGTTGTTTGTTCATTTCAGGGCGCTGTTTTAGCAGACAGAGAAAGCACTGGTGATCCAGACCATTTTTCTTGTAATCCTGAGAAAGAATGATGGTGATGATGGCTGCTGAAGGAAGGGTCCCACCCTCACAGTCTGGGTCAGAGGAGGAGGTACACAGCAGCAACAACAAATGTTTTGCCCTCTGTGTCCTCCACATGTGTCTCATGCTAACATATTACAGCTATGTAATCTGCTTGTAAGTGTGTGTGACTGCAGAGATGCACGTATATGTAGACAACTACTACACACATTTGATTTCACTTTTGACTGATAGTTATATGTGATAGTTTTAATTTGATAATTAAATAGATTATGTTGTTCCCATATTTTAAAACCTATTAGAGAGGTAAAATTCTTTGACTCTTGTCTGCATCTGAAGTAAAATAATAATGATTTTAAGTGTATGATTTGTAATGAAAATAAATTATCTCACATCAAAGAAAAAAATCCACATTTTTGTCACAAAGCAGGGTAGTTTCCAGTGAAGAATAAGAGCTGAAATTTGTATCATACATACCTTTCCCCCTTTTAACATTTTTGTCTAAAGAACAAGTTTAAGAAATAGGATTTATGCTTGGGATATATCTCCTTGGTCTCATGGTTTTGACTGGCCAGTGAGAATTCAGTATTAAAGATCAATTCCTTATTTTGCAATTTGGCTTTAGACATAATTGCCAGTTCATGATATTTTTTATCCTATGATGAAAGCCACTAAAATAAGCAAGTGGGCTTGGAATCAAGATGAATTTTTTTTTTTTTTGTTTGGCCATCCATGGTGGCACACATCTATACTCCCAGCAGCTTGTAAAGCTGAGGTAGGTGGATTGAAAATTCAAAGCCAGCCTCAGCAAATTAGCAATAAACTGTAACTAAATAAAATATAAAAAAGTGCTGGGGATATGTCTCAGTGGTTAAGTGCCCTGGTTCAACCCCCAGTACAAAAATAAAAGAAAATTTTGTCTAATTGTAAAGTCCAAACATGTCCATGTCCACTACACCACATAACTCATACAACTTTTCTTATTATTTTAGAACTTGGTGGCACTTAATCAAAAAAGCAGAATTTCTATGAGTGTGTGTGTGTGTGCGTGTGTGCATATATAATTATTAATATATTTTCCTTGCTTTTTGGTATCTGAAATGGAATAGAAAATGGCCAGCATTTTGAGGGAGAAAATCTACCTCTGGAAGCTTTCTGCTTAAAGCTCCCTGCTTTCACTCAGGGTAGTATCTCTCCTGCTTTTTTGAGCTGAGAAGAAATATAGGTAAGGAATTGTATTCCTCACCTAAAGAAAAGCAGGTAAGAGATTTGCCTGAACCTATGTGTATACATATAATATGCACATATATTACATATAAACAAAACTTTGTATATATAGTTTATGGGGCTCTTTTTCTAGAATCTGGGAAAATCCTGGTTCAGTTTAAAACAAGGAATGACACCAGCCAGATGTAATCTGAACCCTCCTTTACAAACCTGCAAAAAATACAGGTTTCTATGTCATTTTCTAAACATAGTTGAACATGGGTGATAGAGGCATGGGCAGATAACTCTTTTATTGGAGACACAGATAAAATCACTCTAAGGAAACACAATCAGTTGTACCACCTTTAAAACCACCAGAGAATTGGAATTTGGAATTTAGACAAGGAAGATTTATACCTTTATGTTGGAATTGTGAAGGGCATTAATGCCTACAGTGAAAAAGTTTTTATAAGATTTTGAAAGAAAATTTATGTGAGTGGCAGATAATGGTTAAACAATCTGCTCAGTTTTTCCCAGGTGCTTTGTCAGCTGTGGCCATGGCACATACATGTATTACTAGCCTCCATGAGGAGCATGATTCATCTGTATCCTCTAAAATTACTTCCAAATTAGATATGAGAAAGCACAGTTTTCTGGATATTAAATGACAGCTCAGCTGCACAAAGAGAACTACCCAGAGGGAGAATTATATGAAATACCTTCAAAGCTCCTCAAAGGTTGATTTGCTCCTGATGTAGATGATGTGTCAGGAGATATATTGTTTTCTCTTCATTTGGAAGACAGTATCTAGGAAAGACAACCCAGGAGCAGAACGATTTTATTTTTCCTCTTTCATGTTAAGTAACTCCAGAAACTGAGCTATCAACCTAGATTCCTTCAAGTTAAATACTTGGAGATTTCAAGGTGCAGAAAACACATCAGGGCCCAGAGGCTGAATATGACTCAGAAGAGAAATAAATCTAACAGTCTCATAAGAAATTTTGAAGGGAAATATGTAATTATTTCTAAAAATTATATGTCCTTTGGTTGCTATCTCTACTATACATCATTCAGAAAACAATAAATTATGATGCATATATCTAGGATTTGCCAAATCTTATCCTATATAATTTTGTGTTAAAGTCCAAAATCTGGAAAAAAAAAGAATGCATGATTCACTGTCAAAAACATTTAAAAAAATCTTCAAGGAAGAGGAGTGGATGATTTAGTGTATGTGTCAATCAAGAATTTACTTAACAAATGATTTTGAGTAAATATATTCATTTTTCTGCATCTACAGGAAAGTGAGATTTTCCTTATTTATATTTCCTGTTAGAATTTCCTAAGAGAAGCCCTAGAATTTTATTTGAAATAACCTTCAAATACAAAACATACAAGATGCCTACAATAAAATTCAGGGTTATAAAAATATAAGTCTTTTTATTAATTAGTAGCAAAACCTTTTTTTTTTTTTTGCCTTGAAATCCAACTCTATATGCATTTTTGGATATGTTTTCTTATCTTTGAAGACAGAAACCACAAAAGAAATGCAGGCAAAAACTTTGAGCTGCCAATTAATATAGGGAATATCTATATCTAAGTGTTCAATAATCATAAATATTTCAAAATCTAAAGAAATATTAGAAATATTTAGAGAAATATAAAATATAATTCCATCATAGGCAAACTATAATATTGATGGTGATAAAACAAATGAATATTCATAAACTCATTTGTGGAACTCTTGCTATTGAAGATATATGATGCTTACTGTCAGAGAGCCTTATAGAAATTACAGCATAGGTGACTGTGATAACATGTAAGAACACAACAGTACCTATCCAAACACCACCCATGCAAACCCAGGGGCATGGTTCAAGTGAGTGCATATCTTGGAAGACATAAAAATTAATCTGTAGTCCTTGAAACTCTAGCCAGAGTAATTAGACAGGCCAAAGAAATTAAAGGGATACGAATAGGAAAAGAAGAATTCAAACTATCCCTATTTGCTGATGATATGATTATATACATAGAGGAACAAGGAAATTCCACCAGAAAACTTTTAGAACGCATAAGTGAATTCAGTAAAGTAGCAGGTTACAAGATCAATGCTCATAAATCCAATGCATTTTTATACATAAGTGATGAATCTTCAGAAAGAAAAATTAGGAAAACTACTCCATTCACAATAGCTTCAAAAAAAATAAAATACTTGGGAATCAATCAAACAAGAGAGGTGAAAGGCCTATACAATGAGAACTACAGAACACTAAAGAAAGAAATTAAAGAAAACCTTAGAAGATGGAAAGATCTCCCATGTTCCTGGATAGGCAGAATTAATATTGTCAAAATGGCCATACTACCAAAAGTGCTATACAGATTCAATGCAATTCCAATTAAAATCCCAATGACGTACCTTACAGAAATAGAGCAAGCAATCATAAAATTCACCTGGAAGATTAAGAAACCCAGAATAGCTAAAGCAATCCTTCACAGGAAAAATGCAACAGGGGGTATCACAATACCAGAGCTTCAACTCTACTACAAAGCAATAATAACAAAAACGGCATGGTATTGGTACCAAAATAGACAGGTAGATCAATGGTACAGAATAGAGGACACGGACACAAACCCAA
>JAHUXG010028560.1:0-12228 GCA_020740815.1 Sciurus niger
GACGTTGCTGGTCTGTGTTTTGCCAGTCATGGTTGGCTCACCTTGTTTTAATCCTTAAGCAAACAAAGAAACAAAATAACACAGTCAGAAAGTAAATACTTAGGTCCATAGGCATCACTGGCATTTTTAGTTTTTCAACACTATACTCAGGAAAACTCAAATACCAAAGCATTACTGATTTTCTTGAGAAAAAAAATTAGTAATATAAAAGGTATGCATTGCATGACTAAATGCAGTAAAAAATACTTAACATATAGTTTTGAATAAATTCCTGATTCATTTGTCCAAAATTCATTTCTGAATAGCAACTGAAAATTTAGTCGAAGTTTTTATTTTTTAATTAAAACCCATTTTTGCAAAATGAAGTTTGAGGAATAAACTGCCTTTTTATATGAACAGAAAAGAAAATCCAACATGGATAAAGTTTGATGAAATATGGAACATAGCAACGTAACCTCCAATTACTCTTTGAGAACATATTTTTTTATTTCTCCATTTTCTATAACAGATACACATGTTATCTATCTCAGTATCAGAACCCTATTATCAGAAACCAACAGTTGATTCCATTAAAGGCTGTGGAAGAGAAAAAAGAAGATATTAAAATCAGAAGTTCAATTAGAAAATTTAACGGGAGGAAAGCATTATTTTGAGAATCAGATTTAATTAGAATCAATTCTGTACAAGTTATTTAATTGAACCAACAGCATATACCAATTTTTTTTAAAAGAAAGCATGTGTATTCAGTGTTCATCAAAAATTAGCAAATTGGTAGACTTTGTAACTGTCGAAATTTTATTCTCAACTTCATTTTTTATTCCTTTAATAGGAGACCCCTATGTTTCCTAAGGACTGCTAGTATTTTTAAATTTTTTACTGAGCTTGGGAAAATGCTGAATTGTGCTTACTTAAACTCAATGAAATTTTTATTTCTAAGTACTCTAGCACTTATGGATTTAGTTTTAAGGTCTTAAAAATTCATTTAACACCTGTATGTTTTAAGCATATATATTCTGCCAAAGATCATTTTCTATAGTACCTATTGATTTAAATAAATTCTTATGATGAAATTGAAATGTTGACAAACACACTCTCTGAAATTGATGATCATTGTTGAACATCGGCTAATTGATACACTTTTTCAGCAACAAATACATATTTACATGAGGATTCTTAAAATATTGTAGCTACCAAAATAATAAGTGCATTTAAATTTAAAAACCATTTTAAAATCATTTCTAAAATAAACATAAAGGTGGAGGAAGTCTTAAAAGCATGTAAACTGGATATGTCTGAACATCTACCCAATATGCATTTAAACCAGGTACTCCTAAATCAAAAGCAACCAGTAACATAAAAAATGTTTTGAATAAAATTGTAATTATTACTTCTGTGGTTATTAAAGCTTTACTTCCAACTGGACCCTCAATATTATACATTTAACATTATAATGAAGGTCAATTTAATAAACAAAGCATTAAGTCATTTACATAAAAATTGAGAATAAGACATCATTAGAAACAAAGCATATAATACTACCTTGTATTGTTTCAGCTTAGCTACATTTAAAAGATTCCTTTATAAATTACTCCAGCTATGACTAAAAAAAGGAAAGGTCATAATTTTTTAAAATCTTATAGTTTGAGATATTGTATACCTCAAGACAAATAATCTAAGAATCAACTGAAACAAAAAATAAACCAAAGTATGTGTATACAAAAATGTTAGCTTTTCACATAATCTAGTGTTAGTTTCCATTTCTTACCAGTACAGGTCAAGTCAGTAATACAATCCATGGGTATCACATTATTTTCTTTTTGCTGACATGTAATAATAAATATTTTCAGAAATATCATAGTTATTTTCTAGGTAAATATTTTTTATGGTTGACATTTTATTTCCTGGACAGTGATATATTGGGTAAAATACAAGAGAAGAAATGTTGGATTAGAGCAGACCCACGGTTTATAGAGCCCAGTGGTCTGCATTTGACAGTGGTCCTCAGTCAAATATAATAGGAAGGTACATTTGTACACCGAGTTTTCACTGTAAATGTCAACATGTGATCTTTGACATAATCCTTTTACCACACAGGATGACTCTCACGGTGCATGCCCAACTGTTGATTGTGAAATTGTAATTAATGACTACTAAGTACACTAAAATCTATATGCATCTAATCTCTCTCACACAAAGACTCCCTTGCCAGTTTCTATCACCGTTTATGATAATTAAGGAATTTTTGGTGCTGTTGTGTATTATTGCTTCAACATTCTCTAAAATCAAGACTCAAGTTGGTTCCTAATGTACCATTACTTGATTACTAGTCTACTGTTTGGCTTGTTCATTTATATTACATGAATTTTCAATCAACTGAGGAAGGACTTTCACTTTTAGTGATGATAAAATAACAGGGATGTAATTAACCCTCCTGACTCAAACAACTAGAAAACCAGGCAAACACAAATGTTCTTCAGACATTAAACCACAAGCAGTGCAAAGCCAAGACATCTGAGAGAAAATAAATTAAGTCCTAGGATAGTCCCAGTTTTCTGCCTAAAAAGCATATTTCAGATCTTGGAAAAGTACAGAGGGGCTCGGGAATGATTTGCAAGTACAGACCGTGACGTGAGTTGAGGAGATGAAGATTAGAGAGCAGAGTGTCTGAGAAGGTGGGGCTTTGTGAGGCTGTGTGTGTGTGTGTGTGTGTGCGTGTGTTACTGAGGATTGAACCCTAGCATTGATTGCATGCTAGGCAAGCGTTCTAGCAATTGAGCTATATCCTTAGCCCTGTGAGGCAGTTTTTATGAGAAAAGAGAGCCATGAAGAAAAAGAATTCCAAAAATCTGCTTCAAGGTATCACTTGAAGCAATGCTGAGGTCTAGACATGCATACAAAGGGTTAAATTCCATGTGGTTTGATACAAAGCTATCTTAAAGCTGTGAAACAATGCATTTCAAGATCCAAAAAGGCTGAGAATTATTCAAGTTCCTAACAGCAGAAGTGGAGAGTCCAAACTGACTCCTGAAGTATCAGGTTGAGACATCAGAAGAAGTGAACCTTCATTAATGGGGACAAATGATCCCTAGGCCACCTCTAGCAAAATGTAAAAACCATGTGAGGGAACTAAAGCAATAAAAATGCCTATCAGAGAAAAGCATAATATTTCTTTTAAAAAAGAGCAACATGAAATGCACCATATCCAGCATCCGATCAAAACTTCCTAGTGATCTTAGGCATTTGAAAAATATGACCATGACCAGGAGAGAAATCAAAGATACATAAATGAATCAAATGGAACTTTTAAAGATGAAAGTTAAAATATATAAGAAATTTTTTTAAAAAAATCACTGGTTAGATAATGCAGGTGATAAAGCTTTGCAGAACCGATAGGGAAACTTGAAGCTGCAGGAATAGAGAATAACCAAAATGTAATATAGAGAGAAAACACAGAAAAATAAACTAAAGGAAGCCTCAGAGCTCAGTGAACAGTATCAAGCTATTTAATATACATATCTCTGGAGTCCCAGAGGAGTGAACAGAAAAATATTTAAAATTATAATGGCCAAAAATCTTCTAAATAACGATAAAAATGATAATCTCACAGATCCTAGAATCTCAATGAATCCCAAGCAGAATAAATACACAGAAAACCATAGCAGATACATCAGAATCAAATTACTGAAAAGCAGTGATAAAGAGAAAAATTGAGACTGTTAGGCATTAAGAGAATGCTTACATTCTGACAGAAAAATGGGGAACAGTCAAAGAAATGCTGCAACTGCAAAACAAATGACAAAGGAAATACAAATTCCTTTTCAGTAAAAAGTTTATTTTTAATTCAGAAGTTTGGATAAGTTAAATTGTCTCTACGAAAGCTGCTATAAAATAAAAGATAAACTGTAAACTACAGTTGCCACATATTTGTGATGATGTGAATATTCTATACCCGTACTATCAAAAAAGTATTTAATAATCATGCATGATTTTTTTTTAAATTTAGTTGTTGATGGACCTTTATTTATTTATTTTTATTTATTTGTACGTGGTGCTGAGAATTGAAACCAGTGCCTTACGCATGCTAGACAAGCGCTCTATCACTGAGCTACAACCCCAGTCCCCATGCATGATTTTTAAAAATCGACTGATTTTTAAATTTTACTTAAGTGAAATAAGGTCACATTATAAAGGGTTGCTCTATACAAAAAGGTTAACAGGGTTTCAGCCCCCTAAAATACAATAATTCAGAAATAATCTATTTATGCCTAATTCACACCTAGAGAATGAATAGCTAGTCCTGAAGACTGAGCAAAGACATGATTGTGTTACTTATATTTAAAAAAAAATTAAAAAAATAAAAAGTTTAAATTGCTGCCATATGAGAACTAATTTAAAAGATTAAGGTTTTTATTCTGAAAATATCAGCAGAGATGGTGAGCCCTTTGTAAAATCATAGAGAATGTGTTTAGAATAAATAAAGCTTTTCATTTGTATTTGAGGGAGATTTTTATCCTTGAATCCCAACAGGATATATTAATTATGAATTAAAGACAGTTCTAAAGTGTACTTTAGATAAAATTTTTTTGGAGCATACAAAATTAACAGACAGTAAATTCCACCCTTGCCCCAGATTTAGTGGTACATTTCCAATGTAAATATTAGAGGCACTCAGACTAAAATGAAGAATAAAAAACAAAAAATAAAGAGTAAATAAAAAAATAAAAATACCCAGATATTCAAGAGAATCAACCAACAATATTATTACATACCATATTCAAGAACCCAAATAAGGAGTAAAGAGACACAGAAAAATAAAATAAGAAAAATATAAATTATATCCTGAAAGTTACTATCTGTTGAATTCTTGAGCTATAGTCAAATAAATGTCATAGGAAAATACTAGAGTTTATATTGTTTAAGAATAAAGAGATTGAACAGAAATAATATAAAGGCATAGTGTATAGACAGAGGCAGCAATTCAAAATTGTGACTATACACGATATCTGTGACTGAATTATTAAATACACGTTATTCAATTGTACATGGTTTCCTTTATTTTGGTAGTTAACTAAAATATAGCACATATGCTAAAATACTAAAGATGGCAGAAATAAAACTAAAGTTGCAATTTGTCAGGGAGCACACACATGAGAACAGGGAAGGGGGAGATAAGATATTTTCCTGTTGAGAAGACCAGAGAAACCTTCTTAAAACAGATACTATTTGAATTAGTTATTAAACGATGTAAAAATTCAATAGCATGCATAAAAGGGGAGTAGTTTTCCAAATATGCTTTAATTTGTCTCCACAAACCAGAATAATTTTTGTTAAACATGTTAATTGCATATACTCATAATTAGAAAAAGGGGAAAACAGAACACAAATATATAAATTAATGTATTTAAGCATCTCTTCTTAGACAAAGTAAATGAAAACAACGCCAGAAAATGTCTGAATTTATTCTTCAAAAAAAAATCTCCAGTTTAGAAAAATATAACTTACATCCACCACACACCAGTGACAAATTTTCAATGAATTTTAAGAAAAAGTTTCAAAAATTTAAAAATCTATTTGTTAAACTCTTTTGTAAAAAATGTGATTTCCATTCTGCAATGAAGAAGTCACCATAGTATATCTGGTATTATCCCTCTTATTTAAAATTATAATGAAGATTTCAGTCTTGAGCATTGAACTGCTTTCTGAAGTCAACCAAATGTAGGTTTTTGAAAGTAAAAATTTAGGAAATATGTAAATTTGAAAAATTTGAAGAGACATGTATACACATGAAAGAAAAAATATAATCCCAACCTAAAGATACTTTGCAGTTAAATTTTTATTTATTCTTCCTTTTTTAATACTTAGAAACTGTTAAAATTAGAACAAGCTTTTCATCACAATCTATACACCAAGTATCATTACTTATTATTTGAACACCTATTTTATTATGTTGTTAAACAACTTACTACATACAACTTAAATTCTTGCATAGTAATGAGGTTATACCATCCTATTCTTTGTGTGCTTGGTGGACATTTTCTTATTTCCAGTTTTCTTAGGTCACAAAAATATCTTGATGTGAACTCTGAAAATTTATTAATGATAAATCCTAGTGTTGAAATTCCTTGATCAAATGGAATGGGGATATATTAGATATCAATCCTCAATTATGCTCCTGAATGGTTGAACACTTTCTCACTATTCCCAGAAAAATAGAAAGTGCCTGTTTGAAAAGCATGCTCAAAGCAGTCTTGACAGAGACCAGTTCTTCCCTAAGTATCACACTGTACAGTATTTTCAGATGCATTAGGTTAATTAGTAGGAATGAATGGACTGTAAGCTAAGAAAGAGATGCTCTGATTTGTAATGGTGAATGAAATTCAAGAATTAAGCTAGGCTAGTTCCAATAATAAAAAAAGCAGAGTTCCCTTGCACTCAGGGAAAAATGAAGTAGTGTTCGGAGCTTCCCAGGCATATCATCAGTGATTATTTAGAAATGCAAGAAAAGTTATTTGAATTTCATTTGTTAAAGCATGTTTTGTTACAACCATAGATTACATTTTCAATATGTTGGTGTTCAGTGGTATATGTGAATGATTATTAAGCAATTCAAAAGTTGATTAAAAAGAAAGAAAAACACAAGAAAGAAGAACTTAATCTTTCAGCAGTTTTCTATCTTTGCCATTTAATTCAGTTGTACACCTGTGAATACCAGTCACGGAAAAAGTGAAATTTACAGTTCATGAAGTTTTTGAAAACATTGATTATATTCACATTAAATTCTTTTGTTCACTTTTTAAAAACTATTCTCCTCAGAAGTACGTGGCAATAGTACCATGTATAAACTTAACAAATTAGTTCCATTTTACCTACTATTTTATGTTTACAAATAAATAAAGGTATTTAGTATTTTTTTACTAAGAGTCTGTATTGGAAATAGAGGTGACATGATAGATTTCACAAGATTGATTAATACAGAAGATTTTAGTGGTGGAACGAGACAGACATCATTACCCTATGTACATGTGTGATTACACGAATGGTATGAATCTACATTGTGTACAACCATAGAAACAAAATGATGTACCCCATTTGGGTACAATGAATCAAAATGCAGTCTGTAAAAAATTAAAAGATAAGTAAAAATAATAATAATAAAAAAAGATTTTAGGACAACAAAAAAAACAGCTCAACATCTCAGTGAATAGAACTAGAAAATTATGTAAATGAATTTCATTAAATAGCTCATCAAAATTTAATGCAATTATTAAGATAAACCTTAAAATAAAATTATTTAGGAAAATAAGAATGGCATTAATTTTTTATAGTAAATAATGTTAGCTAAAATACAGAGTCAAGATTTGAATAAAACCACTAAGATCTAAGTATTTTTCATTTGGAGATTGAAGTTAACTAACTGAATGGAAACCAAAAGTAAACACATAAGCATTGACATGGTAACATTTAGTTATAAAAATTAATTTTTGTATAGATTATTGTAACTACTAAATTAGAAATCGGATATTGGTAAGTCAATATTTAAAACAGTTAAGAATGGAATATTAATAAGTTTCTGTGTTAAATGTGATTAAAATTACTTTGGAAAATATAAATTACTAAATGGTTGACATTTTGTAAACAAAGACTAATGGGAGGTATTAAACTCTCACTTGGGAAACAGTTAATAAAGAGCTGCAGACCCAAAGTGTTATGGACTATGAGAGACCATTATTGTGATTTAAAGGGGGTTAGACAGATCCATGTAGAAATTGTGGCCAATTTGAAAGAATACTGGCTGTGTCTGGCCAAAAATCACAAAAAAATGTAGGAAACAAATAATGCAATTCTTTTCTTTATTGATGTATTACTCTGAACTGTCATAATGAGATGACATAACTGAATAGTTTAAACAACAGACATTTATTTCTTATAGTTATTGAGGCTGGGAAATTGAAGATCAAGCTGACTTCCCCTCTCATTAGGTTCCCGGAGAGAGCTCTCTTTTTGACTTGCAGAGGACTACCTTACATGTGTCCTCATAGATAAGAGGCAGAGGGATAGGAGAATGGGAGGCACAGGAAGAGGTACAGGGAGAGGGATGGATGGGAGGGAAAGCGTGCACTTGTTTTGACTTCTCCTCTGCTATGGATGCTAATTCTATTAACGGGTCCTCACTCTTATGACTTTATCAAAACCAAATTATCTCACAACGGTCAAATACTATCGTATTGGAAGTTAGAATTCAACACAGAAATTTTGAGGAGACAAAGTTCTGCTCATAGCAGTTCACATCTGGACAGACTTGTGGTTTTGAAGTTTAGGGAAAATGGAGCAAGTTTCCTCCGAGAAGGAAGATTGTAATTGGTATTATATCAGGTCTCTCAGAGATCCTCATATAAACATGTCTACTTGTCCAATAACTACATTAAATGAAAAAATATTACGAAGAAGGAAAATCTTTCAAAGAAGGAAAAGCAAATAATCAACTTTAAATCAGAAAGTTAAACATCAACTTTAAATTAAAAACAATTCAAAGAGACAAAACCATGTGATGGTGAAACTCAGATATATTCACTTCAAAGAGTTCAAAGTACATTCATATTCTCTGTAACATAATCAAATTGATATACTTCTAGGAAGTTTAGTGCATGTGATAGTCTTGAACACTTTCTCCTCTGCAAATGAACATTTAGTAGCAAATCAGCTGTCAACATGCTGATTGTAATTATGCCTTTGTGATAACTTTTCACTGCTCAACATGACCTAGTCAGAAAATTGTTTTGAGTTATATAAAGAAGTCAAACCAAGAATCATGAGACTCTCTTACTTGACAGGGGGAAATAGGTCAGTCAGGGTCAGTACCCACTTGTGATAAAAGGGTCTTAGGAAATGGAACAATTAAGAAACAAGCTTCCCCTGTGCCATTGAAGGTTTTGTGACTGGCACTATATCAACACTATCGGGCATCGTGCATTGAGAACAGACACAACCCTTTGGCACTGACTGCTGTTTCAACCATTATTTGTCAGAGAGCCATGAACCATGGGGCACCATTACCTAGGTTTGTGACTGTCAACAACAACCAGTAGAAGTGAAATTCTGCTTCCTGAGCTGGGACTAGGCAGTCAGAAAAAAGTGGGGAAGAAATAATCAGTGATGCCTTCATTCTTTGTTCATATCAGATTTTTTATGCCTATGGCAGAAAATGCTTGAAATGGTTCTAAATAGAAGATTACGAATTTTAAAAGACTGTCTATAAGTCATTAAAGCTATCTTAAAAAAGTACAATTTATATTTAATAAACAGAGAGCACTTGCATATCTGCCATTGAGCTATGTGCTTACTAAATATTCATTCACTTACAGTAGTTTTTCTCTGTTTTTCACATATTTCCTCTGGGATCTGGAGCATTTCTGTTCCGAGTTACTTAAGGAAGGTATCAATCACTATAATGCACAAGAATTGCACATTGAGAGGCCTTGTCACCACTATAACTAATGTCGCATTGAGGGGAATAGCCACAAACTGCTAAGGCATACTTTACAACATATTGAGAGAGAAATGGCTGATAAAGTGTCTGGATAATGCCCAGAGATTGTTCTTATAATTTTTTCTAATAAATGAAAAGATTCACCAAACAGTAGACTCCTAACAGTGTCCCTGAAATAACATAAAGTAAAAATCACAAAAGTTTGTATTAAACTTTTTCTGAGTCACCTGATAATAAATAGTATGACATAGGTCACCTAAATGAGTATCAATAAGACCAATAAGGAGAAACAAGGCAGAAACATGATGTTTACTTCTAAATGCATATAATATGGTGTTAGCAATAGAGAATTAGTAAGAGGATTACCCTTGTGTATACACTGGAATAAAAATCTGCACTATTCACTATATTCATTTACTGAATAAAACATCTTCCTCGTTTTAAAACTCTCAGGTCACTTCAAACTAAATTTTAGGAAGTAAACATTGTTATACCCACAGGAAAAATTCACTCACTCTTAGTTAACAGATCCATTCCATTCTTGTCCCCTTTTTCAAACTGTCAATCATGACAGTTCCCTCAGGAGTTAAATTTAGACCACTAAGTGATTTCATGTAGGCTACTAAATGGCCTGCAGAGATGAACAACTTTCAATCATTATTGATGTGGCTTTGGCAGACTGGCCCTGGAGTGAAAGGTCTTAAATCCCACAACCACTCCCCTGAAATTTCCTGTACTCCCCTAAAATATAAATAAATGTCCTACAAGAGGTGAAGTGGTAAATTTCCTTCAGCAAACTGAAATGTATGGGGTTGCATTAAGTAGCAAAGAAAAATGGTACGGTGAAAATTCTTTTGTATGTGCACATCAGATATAAGTCCTTGTTTACAAATTTCTTAAACTCAAATGCTATGAATGTAGATGTGGTGTCATATATGATACCATCTAGCAATGCAGGTGTTATAAATAACTGACTCAAAACATAATTTCTCAGTGGAAAAGATCCTATCCTTGTGAATGCAATGGTCCGTGGTGATATATACGACTTTCCGCATCTTCCCTCCCCTTAACCACCACATTAGGCAGAATCTATAAACACTGGAAAATTCTAAGAAATGAAGAAATTAAAAATTACGTATACTCTTCTCTGGCTAAAAATTATAGTGTTGTTATTAATGTTCATCCCTTTATATGCTTAGTCAAATTTAAGAACTGGTAAGATCTTACTCTAGAAATATAGGAAGAAGAGTGACTGTAGGTATGAGGTAATTGAGCCACTTAAGTATCTTAATTCACTGGATGTTTGTAGTTCCCACACAGATTTTGCAATAACTTTAAACATAAACATAACAAGTATAACACAGATTTTTAAACTTGGGGAGAAAAATCTACCTTAATTTTTAAGAATGTTTGTGAATCAAGGTTATGCAAACAAGGATTCTAGTTCCAGTTTTGCCTCTTTGTTGCTGAGTAACTTTGGGCAGTTAAGTAGTCTCTCTGATTGTGTTTTCTCTATATAATTTAGAAATGGCAGAAGGAACTGCTGATATGACTTTTAAAGGATTAAATGAGATGCAGAATATTAAGCAAAACTATTTGGCATATAGGAAGTGATTAAAACTTTCATCTTAGTTATTATTTAGAATATATGCACAAGTTAGAAATTCATCCCTAGATTGTTTTTCTTCAACAAAAAGGATATTTGCCTATTTTCAGGTATACTGAGTTGATTCAAGAATGATTTACATTTATCCTTTAACAATTTCTGCATTTTCAGGCAATTTTATGGTAATTTGATGACTTTTATGAAACTGGATTTGGATAATGATTCTTAGTGTTTTATATCGGTTTCTTTCTAAAATGTGTTAGCAGTGCTTTTTGGAGATATGACACAACCTCTAAATATTTTGTCTGAGGTTACTGCAATATTGAAGTTAGCACACTGGTCTAAACAAAAATTCTTCTGAATCAACACTCCTGGAGGGTGTTTAAATTCACAAATGACACATCGTAGCACTGGTTGATACTGACCTTGTGCTCATGAGCAATTGTGGCCCTATAGGTATCTTGCTTTGGTGTTATGGCCTAGCCCTTGCTCAGCACTGACATACACATAATAAGGGCATGATGTTATAGAAGCTCTGGTATTTGGGCTTGTGCATAGTATCTTAGGGATGATTTTCATGTTCTCTTTGTATCTTTGATTTTACATGCAAGGCCTTTTATAGCCTCTCCATGGGCCAGGGTGGTTACACAGCACTAAGCTTCATCTGGAGTGTACATTTCATGTACTCAGGTAATAGTGTTGGTCATGGCTCTTTTTAAATAATTTATAAGAGAAAATCTTCTACAAATATGAGATACTGACAATGAAGTGTGAGGGGGTGATATTTGGGAAGAACAAATTCCAGAGTTGGGCCAACTCATTGCATACTGCATTTATTCATTTGTTTACCAGATGTGCTCCTATTAGCTCCTGTTAGCATCCAAATGGATGGCATAGATAGACATTAACATTCACCTGGTCACTTGCACTCACACACTGATAAAGCTAGTTTATGGTTTAAAACCGTCTGCACTAAACCAAAATAGAATGTTCAGAACAGATTTGTGTCTCTCAGAACAACCTGAAACCTAGATCTCCACTAATGAGAGTTTCCCCATCTGTACTTAGAATCTCTTGTGTACTTGAAAACCAGGTACATCTACACTGGTGAAGTACAAAAAGGTGTTGAGTCCCC